>OU744336.1:155882960-156151819 GCA_916610165.2 Gymnosoma rotundatum | reverse complement strand
CAGAGAATAAAATAATTAAAAAAATTTTCTTAAAGATCTCTTCAAATGCTTTGAAATGATACTCATATTGATATTTAAAAAAAATTCTAAATATCAGAGTTCCGTAACTCGGAAAATATGGGCCAGCGCCCATATTATTTTTTAATTCTCTATTGCTCCATATATTTGTTTTTTTGATCGGAGTTACTTCATAGTTCCAAAATAATATGGAAAAATTAGTGGTAGGCGTGGTATTTTGCCCGCTGCACCTAAGGACAGGGACCGATCGTGCTGATTTTCTACAGCTCGTTTTTCGACACTAAGTCTGATCGATTGGTGTATTTAGATTTTCTCTAGCTGATTCAGTGCCCCGAAAACTTGGTTTCAACACTAACACGTACGGGCAGACGGACATCCCTCAATCGACTTGGCTATGCATAAGAAATCAGAATATATATTCATTATATCAGAATATATATTCGGAAATGGATATTTTAGAAATTACAAACGGAATGACAGACTTAGATGTACTGTTTTTCCACTTTTTGTGGTGAAGCGTATAAAAATAATGAAAAAGAAAATATTTTTACTGAACTTATGAAAATAAGTTTTTTTTTTTTTATAAAAATCTTTAAAAAGAAAACAGGATTGTGCGCTTCAACGGTGCTTACAATGCCAACATTAAATATTAATTAAGTGTGCAGCGCTCACATGTTTAACCATTTTAAGTCACCGGAGTCTAAAAGCAACATAAATTACTACTTTCTGAAACTAATACTACCGAAGTTTCGGTAGTCAAATAGCAAACATTTTTACAAAAATATAATTTTTTATACCCTTCAACACAAAAAAAAAATATCCACATCTGATTCCAAAAAGTATTTATATTCTGACTTCTTATGCATAGCGAAGTCGATTAAGCAATGTCCGTCTGTATGCCTGTCAAACATGATTTCACAAAAAATAATCGACTAGACATAGTGTCGAAAGAGAAGTTATTAGAAATCGGCATGATCGGTCCATGTACTTCGAGCAAGCAGGCAAAACACCATGTCTACCTATAATTATTTCATGTCATTTGGACCAATAACGTAACTCCAATAAAAAAAATAAATAAATATGCGGCGTGATAGAGTATTAAAAAATTAAAAAAATATATAAAGAAAAAAATGACGCTCGCCCATATTTTCCGAGTTACGGGGTTCTGAAATTATCAAATTTTTTTAATATCAATATGGGTATCAAATTAAATATTTTGAAGAGATCTTTAAGGAAATACCAAAGTTTTTTTAAATTTTTATGTAAAATAATATTTTTTTATTTTTTTATTCTCTGTCACTACAATATTTGCTTTTTTGATTGGAATTAATTAACTAAGCCAGATTTACACAGATTGTGAAAGGTATATAAGGTTCGGCATAGCCCAATATAGCACTTTTAGTTGTTTTTTCATAAAATTAAAAAGAACATAATTTTAAAATATTTTTTTAACTAGAAGGCTTAACAAAGTTTATAATTAAACTGAATAATCACTGGCTTTTTTAAAATATAGAACTATAGAGTTCTTTTCACGGTCGCCAAAGTAAAATTCTGCAAAAGAGCCCGTTTTCAAAGCAAACATTCAAATACTCACAAGTGCCTAAAGCAGAAATCGCGACTCATGTGAAAAGAAGCTTGAAATTCCATCATGATTGTGGTTACAATCGACCATGAAGGGAACATATTTTTTTTCTTGGCAAAACATAATAGAAATTAATGCAAGAAGGAATAAATTCCTTGTTTATTACTGTTACCATTATAATACTTGTCGGCTGTTAATCTCAGTGTTGGACATAATTGAGTGTGCTGCAGTTCTTGCTGTGAATAACAGCCGAAAAATATTTTTTTTCGGGTATTGCATTCTGCTACCAGACCCTAGAGTTTACTGCGCATATGAAGCGCTCCATAGCTGAAAATTTAATTATAATTATAATTTAATTATAATTATATTTTTTTTAAATCAAAGAGGACTGTGGGAGTTCAACAGCGGGTTTTAGATAAAATGTTTAGATACAATTAAAGTTCTTTAATCACAGCAATGAAGAAGATGATAATATCGTACAATGTGTCTGAAGGAAGCCGATGTGGTAGGACAGAATGTACAGGGTCTCGGGATCACAGGTAAACACATAGATGCTCTTACGGAAGGTAATTTTAGTGAAATGTTAACAATTACATAAAGTGTACCTCTTTAGTCACACAACAACCATTTTTCATAAAAACAATACTAACGGTTTTATTCACAAAATTTATTAAAAATTTTAAAATAATTTTTTAACAAAAAAGCTAAACAAAATTTAATCTTAAATTAAATTGTAGTTTTATATTATTAAATTACAGAACTCTGCATCACTTTGCATATAGGCAGCTTGTTTCCAAAGCAATTATTCCAACACTAACAAGGGCCTAAAACAGGTTAATCCCGATATATGTTATAGAAAGCTTGAAATTAAGTCATAATCCTAGTTACATTCGATCTAGAAGTGATCGTATATATTTTTGGTAAAACATAATAGGGGTACATGCAACAAAGAAAATATTCTTGTGCATCACTGATACAATTATAGTGGCCGCCGGTTGTTAAGCTCAGTGGTATGGGCACTTCGGAAAAATGAAGTTTAAAGTAACTAAGACTCAAATTTGTCTTTAATAATGATATTTTTAAAATAGTTAAAATTGTAAACTCTATTCCAGCACAATCTTTCAAAGAAAAATGTTAAACAGATATATTTCAAAAATCTTACTTTAACTAATTTTATTGAATGACAAGAGCATGCATCATGGAATATTAGCATTGAGTCCTGATTTAAAAATTCACCAGAGTCATCGGGATGATTTTTTTTCATACGTTTTCCTATATTTTATTTTTTTATTTTAGTCTCCTTTTTGTTCAGTACATAAATGTATTTTTTTCTATATTTTATGTAAATTACATTAAAAAGCTATTTAAGGAAACTTAAAAAATGTAACTCTTAATGAAAAATTGTAACTTTATTGAAGGAAAAACGGACCTTTTTCTTGTCTTTCGCTGGCAACACTGGAACGAGATTAAATGAAAGTAAAGGCCCAACCGTAGTGTGCATAAAATAACTTACGCAACTTCAAACAACTGTGCAAATACATTAAATTATATGTGGTAAACTTTAATGTACATGAGAAAACTTTTCGTCAAGTTTCGTTAAATTTCATTTCTTTAAGCAAGGTACGAAACTGATCGCACTTTCCGTACGGAAACAGCTGATTGTGCTTTGTGTTATACACTTATTAGGAAAATGGTAATTAAGACCTTCAGTGTTATATTTTTAAATCAATAGAAAATGTAGAAAGAAACAACATTTTTATTTCTGCCCAATTTTTAACAAGTATAATAAATTAATATTAAATTTGTATTAATATAAACAATATAAGCGATGAACATTGTTGCATTTTTTAGTATGATTGGCCACAAACACAAAACAGAAAATAACTTGCAATATTTTTTATGAAAATTTATCATAGAACATGATTCAAAATATTTAAATATCGATGTGAATGTTATTATATATAAGTATGTATAAAATATATTCTATAAAGACTTTTCATTTTAAAATTTCATTTATTTATAAAGAAATTTTTTTATGGAAAAAGTACGAATTTAACATAAATGTGCCACTGTGGCAAATAAGTTACTAAATTTATGTAAGTACATTGTAGTCACCTAAGTTTCTTTAATATAGTACCTAAGAATTTGACAGGCTTTTCGTTGGATTTTTGATATAGGCTTAAGGTAATATCCATAATTTAAGTGGTCTACTTTTATTTGTATCTTTACAGTCTAAAGTTACCATATGTTTAATACTTATTACAATGGATGTAATAACTGTAAAACTTTTTTGTGAATTAAAAATTCAGCCTTACATTTGAAACTAAATGCTTACTTCATTTTTTTATAGTTTAGGGCAAAATTATTATACTTTAACTACTATTTTTATTATTCTATTGTTTTTTTTTTTTCTTATTTTTTTATATTGCTAATTCTCTTGTCTTTACATTACCAAAAGGCTTCACAGCTTAAACTTGCATGGCAGTGGTTTTCAAAATGTAAACTGCAAAGTAAATTAAAAATAAAATTATTTGCCAACCATAAGTGTGTTATTATTATTATAGGCAACAGCACGCCATAGCACAATCACTATAATTGCCATTATTATGTATGATGTCTATATATCAAATGAAATTTGGAACTTTTTGCCAAACGAAGCAGGTAGAATGGCAGACCATAAATCAATTTTTGCAAAAAGCGATAAACAAAGAAAAGAAAATTTAGGCGAATATAAATTAAATGTTTAAGAAGAGGTTAATAAATTTTTTTGCATAAATAAAAATTTTTTAATAATTCAAATTAAATTTTTCTCACGGTTAGACAGTCAATAGTCAGTATTTTTAATATTTGTATAAAGGAAAAAATATGTTTCATTATATTTTTTATTTTTGTTTGCAGACACAAACAGCAGTTGCTGTAAACTTGTACATTTGTCAGCAATATCAACATGTCTAGGCCTATTTGATTTAACAACCGTAACAAAAAATTTATTTTTTATTTTTGTGTATAAAATGTCTGCTTTACTTTAGTAAATTAACATTTTTCAAAAGATGTGTTTTTTTTTTGCTTTTTTGTACATGTGTCCTTTTTTATTACCTTGAATAAATGACCCTGAACGGCTGCTTAATAAAAATAAAATTGTTTTCTTTTCTATAGTTGATGGCTTTAAGCAAACTTACCTCCAGAAACCACACATATCACTTCCAGACTGCCACCCTCTTCATAAGGACCAGCACGTGAATCAATGACATCACGTCTTTCGTTCAGTATTATGGGAGGTTGAGGAGGAACTGAAAAAAGAAAAAGGGTATTTATTTTGAAATTTTTTTTTATCACTTAATAATGTTCAATCTTATGCTATAGTATAGAATTTTTATACCATTTGATTTCAATTCAGTGATTGTGGTATAAAAAATTTAATAGAATAAAGAAATCGATAATTTATAAGATAAAACTAGATGAAGATTGATTTTCTGATTCGCTGCACTCTTTATCAGATAATCTATGAAATAATCATACTAAAAATAACACTCAACAAAAGAAAGTTAATTTTCCCTCGTGCCATTTGTGCTACTTATTGCATCTTTTTGAGAAATCCCTTCATTTAACAAACATTTAAGAAATCTATCGTTTTTAGTAATCTATTAAAACTATCAAAAACACAACTTTGCTTAATTAGTTTTGAATAAATACATCAAAAAATAATCTAATACTGCTCGCTGTAAAATATTTAAAAGTAATTTTTTAATACAAGATTCTCCTTACAAAAAATTACTTGACGAAAGAAGAACTATTTCTGGAAAATGACTATGGATCTTATACTCCAGGCTTTAAATTCCAGCTTTAAATCTTAACGGAAAATTATTGAAAAGTTATTTTCGTCTAAGAATTTTTCCTTCTTCGAGTTTTTTTTTTAAAAAAAAAAAACCTTAAGGTTTAATTGCTAATATTTATTGTATTTTTTAGGCTTAAGTTCGTTTTCATATGTGATCGAAAGTAAACAAAATAGTTAAATTTAATGGACAATGATCTCAATACTTTTCAAATCCTATATTTTTATATAAAAACTTGGCTTTGTATCGATTTGACCGTTTTTTTGTTTGCTAAATACATATGGGCAATTCCATATTGTCGTACAGGACAGTCGTGCGCATTTAAGGTGAAAAAGAAATTAAAACCTGAAGCAATCAGTTAATGTGACTCAGTTTAGAATTAGGTGAGTCAATGTTTCTAAAAATGTGCAAGATCTACTAAAAAAAATTGTTAATAGTAATTTTTCTTACTTAACTTTCTTTATAGTCGTTTTCATCATGATGTTCAAATTTTTTCCAAAACTTTCTTGCAAAATTAGGAGTAAAAAATTAAAAAAAAAAAATACAATTATCTTTAACAAATCATAAGTGGGAGAGATACACAAATACATACACAGACCAAAAAAAAAAGAAGAAAAGACACCAACGAAAAAAAAAAGAAATAAGAACACACACAAACGAGAACAGAGATCAAAGTGCTAAGAAATTTGCTACAAGTTAAAGGTTTAAAAGGAAAAAGACAACGATAGCCAGGCAACAGCACGGATTACTCATAAAGTTTTAAGGGAAAAAAGGGATAGAACAACCTTTATTAAGAAGTAAACTTATAGTGGTATTATTAATTTATTTATTTTATTTTTTTTATTTTTTTTTTTTTTTTGATACAATCAAAAGGCTTTTTAATCGAAAAAGAAAAGAAAAAGTTCTTAAAAGTAAATCCTTTAATAGAACGATGCAGAAACTTAAAAAAATTAAATGACGAAATAAAAAAATTTAGTAAAATAAAAGTTAATGTATATTCGCTAAATTTGGATAAGTTAAATAAAGAAATTGCGTTTATCGAGGAACAACGTTGACAAGATAGCTAGATTATTAGTCGTAATGAAAGTACTCAAGAACGACCGATACGTTATCGAAGACCTATCAGAGTTACCGGTCGCTCAAAAGAAGTATTGTAATGTCATATCGAGCGATCACATGAAAACGTGGTGTCACGTTAGTCTAGAAATTGAGTCCGATTCCGAGGATGATGAATGAAGGAGAGGCCGAATTGTCAACACTGAAATCTTAATAGAGTTGTCAAGTGTATGTTGTGTAAGCGAGCGTTCGTGTGAGGATCTAGGGTTGTACCAAAATTAAATAAAACAATTGAAAATATGAATTAAACGTAAATTTATTACTATATTAAAAAACTCAAACCTTATATCAAAATAAAGAGCTGTACATTAATATAAGCCAGAAGGAAAATTTTCAAAATAACTCTATTTCAATAACTTAAATATTTTACACTAAAAAATTAAAAAAAAACAAGTTCTGCGGTTTAAAAATATTTGGCTGTCCCCAGATAGGGCCAATGGGCTCATATGTGAAATTTTTCAAAACATTCTTTTTCAATGCATAGTGTTTTGATGCATTTTATGGAGCATTGTAGTTTGCTAAGCAGCTTTTGGGGGAAGCGTCCAACTTTATCTAAGTTATACCTGATACCTGATACTCAGCTTTTTCACCGTCTTAATATCTCAAATAATTTCTGCATAAACTTCAGCGAAACTGGAGCTGGTCCATATTATATTCGGCAGTCAAGAGATGAAGCCGCCACAAATTAGCCACAGACAAATCTAGCATATTGGTAAATATAACCCACCACCAATTTTTTTCCTCGTACTGCTGATCTATATACTGCAACATATTGGTCAGGTTGATCGACGCCTCCTATGCCTATGTTGTAGTACTGGAATGTCTACGTCTACTTTTCTCTTTTCTATGCAGCTCCATATCTTTACCTTGACGAGGGGATAAACAAAATCGTAGTTTGTATCCATAGTACATAACTTATTGTCAAGCCATCGCACAAACCAAATTTCATTGGCTGTATCAAGTCGGTAGTCAAACACTGAACATTCTTTCTCTTACATAATCTTGACAGACTCCAGTAGGCATTTCATCGTTCTATACTCTCTGACGGTACCTGTAGCAGGATAACCAGGTTGGCCAAAATCTCGCAGCAATGCGTGATTGGTAAAAAAGTTGTCGAAATATATGGTATGTTCATGTGGCGTAACATTTGCTTTGTTCAACAAGTTTTAAACCACTTTCGATCCTAACGGCTCATTACTCGCTTCTCCTGTTGATTTTCCACAATACACGTCGAAAGCATAACAATAAACATCGGCACTTGCAATCATCCAATATATTTAGAAGATGATTGCTATGAAATTCAAACATGTGTAGCAGAAATACATGGCTGAAACTTCCAAAAATTAAACCAAAGAATGTTAGCTTTCTGCCCATTGGACCCATTCGGGGACACCACACGAATATATGCACCCTTTCGGTTAAAATTGGTGCTATATTCCCAATTTCATAATAATTTCAGCAAAAGACTACATTTAAATAAATCCGGGCTAAAAATAGCACCTATGCAAGTATAAAAAATAATAACATAGATTTAGTCTACACATAAATAAATTTAACCTCCAATTTTATTAAATTTAAGTATATAATTATAAAACTTAATATGTTATTTTAAAGTCACACTCTGTTACAATGCAAATTTGTTTATAAACGGAATATAAAGTACAGAAACTAATTATTGTGGCGTCCTCATATGAGTAAATGGGTTAAATGATAAAATTGATTAATTAAATAATAAATTAAAATTATCTTTAACAATTGGGTACATTAACAAGGTTTTTTTTGGAATATGCAGCTGCTTTCACTTCCTGACTGTTGCAACAGAAGAAGTGCAATTGAAATATATCTGGTTACGTTTTTCCACTTTTTTTCTACATTATGCTAAAAGGAATTCTTCTCAATATCATCGGATGGTATAAAAACATATTAATTCTTTTTAAATTAAGCTATGCATTTTGATTAAAAAAATGCATCGGGTAACAGAAGGTTTTTCAATTTAGTCAAGGAAGGATATTAAATTTTTATTGTAAAACCATTTAGTCGTGACAAAATAAATTTATTTTTAAACTGAAAACGGCTCCCATAAGAATAGATAGACATTTTTAAAATATTAGTTAAGAGAATAATTAAATAATTAAAATCGTCATGTTTTTTGTGCGTTTATTTATTACTCATGACTGCCAAACAAGCCACACAAATAAAAATGGTTACCTACCAATAGTAAAAATGAGCATTTTGGAATTTATTTGTCGTACGAGAAAAAATTTGCATGGCCGCGTAGTTTGCAATTCTTTGTGTTTTCGAAATATTTTATTTTTATTTTAATTTAAGATAAAAATTTATGCTTGTAATTACTACTTAATTAAATTTCTTCAAGCGGTATCGATGTATTGATACAAAGTAATTAACTAATAATGCAAAGTAAAATTTTACAATTATTTTTAACCGTACCGAATCTTGTGCATTCTTTGCTAACTCTAGATATCCTTATGGAGATTCAAAGAAGAAAAACTCAATTTATAACTTGCTCTTCAATGAAAAAGGAAAAGAACAAATTGAAAACAAGTCTCACTTGCTTGACTTTACACAGGAATATCTCGAAATGAGTAATGAAAACGTGCAAAACTTTTGCAGATCTATTAAATTCGGCTACTTTTTATATCAAAATTTGCCAAAAAAAATTTTTTTTTTAAAACTTTTAATTTTTTCGTCTCGTTAGTCCTTCTGAGAGAAATGCCCATCAGGTGTTAAACTTCGAACTTGTTCATTTCACTGGTTTGACGGGGGCGAATATCTTTGTTTATTTAATAGTTCTTGTAGTAATTTCCTTTTCTGTGAAACAGCTGATTCTCCTTAAAATTTTAATACAATCGTTTTTAAAGCGCATTGGCTGTCATTGAGTTTTCGTTTTTTTTTACTATAAACTAAAGAGCAAAAGTCTAAGTGATAGTAAGATCTTCGTTAACTGTTTTCAATAATGACAATTTCTAGAGCCATTGCAACCGAGGTGATTGCCGAAGATAAACCTATGGATTATGTAACTAGCCTGGAAAAAAATTACTCTTTGATAGATATTTGTGTCTATTCGTCACCAAGACCTACATGTTGAGATCTCTAGCGGTAGTGGGAGGGACAGCTATCCTGTTTAAAAAAATATCTCGTTTTTAGGCCTTTGCGGTTACTTTCTCACTAAGGCCTAATTTAGTTCTCAGGCTGTAATGAAATGCCTCAGAATATTAATGACTCATTAACTCGGCTTACAAGTTTTATTGATGGGGCAACCGGTATGTAGCGTATTTGTGTTTTAAAATTCGATAGAGAGAAACAAAGTAAAGAGGAGCAAAAATGAAAAATATATTTTTGAAAGAATATGTATTATGCGCATTGGTCAGAACTTCACTCGACGAACTATAGAACAAGCGTAATACAGATTAACAGCAGTACCTGGTCGCGTGGCCCTAAGCAACAACACCGTCGTCTAGTGATCTTTATTGGCGTAGCCAACGAAGTTGCAAATCTAAGAACATGGCAACCGGGACCATGAACTACCCCTTGCTTGAGGATTTCAGACTTTCCAACCCCATCCGTTAAGAATGCAACAGCAAACTTCGATCAGTTCCGCATCCCTGCAGACACCGACCTTAACAACAGCCACCATTTGTACCCTTAAGGGACCACACCAACAACCGGCTCTAGAAATTGGCGGCTCTCTCTTTGCGCTGCTGGTTTCTGTGGCTCCAATATAACTAAGAACACTGGTAAGTCCTTCGACAAGCACACAGCTTGCCAATCCTGATTAGATGCCTGCACGCCAGGGGACTGGTGACCCTCTTATACTCCGAAAGCAAGAGGATAGCTCAGTCAGGCTCTTAGTATCCCCGGGGGGTCGAACTATTTCACAGATAGATAATAACAACATTAATTTAAACTTGAAATTCAGTATCTAAGCAAAATAATAATTATAATTTTGTAATAGTCGCCCCAGCAAACAGTCCGAAAAGAGTGATGGCTCTTAAGACAATAAAGTAGCAGCAATGGCCAAGTATCTCTAAAAATGACACAAATATTAACCAGTGAGAGCCTGTTATTGAATTAACCACATAAATTTCAGTATAATAAAATACAAAAGACTCGCTCTTAAACGATAGTTATTGCCAAAACAAAGAAGAAGTTCCCAACTTGACTAACATCCCATGGAAAACATAAATACAGAGAACGCATGCTACGCAAAATTATTTAAATTTTATTGTTGCAGAAAGATCTTTGAGGGCAGTAAATTAGCTAATCTGCCAAGATATAACATTGACATTAAGATCAGGTACTATTACCAATTAAGATAATATATAATTGAGATTTATCACCTTGTGAAAATATTACAGTTTGTACACTTTTATAAATAAATTAAATTTTTTAATGTAATTGTTGCAAATGTCTACTTACCAACCACCTCCAAATTGACATTACTGTTGCGAGTTTGTGAAAGTTTAAAATCCACTCTACACCGAAAATTGCCAGCATCTTTTATCTATGAAAATTTATAAAAAAAAAAATACAAAAATTAAAAATTTACATTTTATACAGAAACTATTTTTGCCAGAAATAAATTTAGTAAAAGTTTTATTTTGTAACTTTCATTTTTTGTTTCTGTTCTAATTAAATTATTATAATTTTTTTTTTATTTCTAGTTTATTACCTGCACAGGATTTAGAATCAATTCAGCTGGCTCACGATGTGTATGGAATACAGCACGATCCTCTAAAACTTCTTCATCACGCCAATGTGACGGTGTCCCCGCATGTGCACCACGAGTGTCATAACTAATTTAATATTGTGACACCAAGTTAGTTTTTGTATGAAACACAAAAAAAAGAGAGAAAAAGAATAAAATTAGAAAATAAAATTTTTAAATAAATTTCTTTTATTATAACGAGGGTAAAATATCAAATTATAAAAAAAAAAACTTTTTATTTGTGAAAGTATTCATTTTGTTGTAGCATAAATTAATTAGTAATATATTTTAAATATTATATAGTTTAGAACATTTTTTGTTTATTTAATGCAACAAATATTAACAAAATAACCTAGATATTCATAAGGTGACAAAAAGAAAACAACCAAATAAAAAAATTAATTTTGAAAATATTTAAAACAATAAAGTAGCTAAAATTTTAAAGCATGATAATAACTGCATTTTTTTATAATTTTTGTTTTCATTAGTAAATATCTAAATTGGTTAACAAAATTACTTTGGGAATTTATATAATGTTATTTATTATATTTTTTTTTTTTGATAAAAATGTAATTTATTTGTGGGTTGGTTCGCCAGTTGCTTAAGCCAGTTCATCGAAAAACTTTATGAATATTCAAACTTCAAAAAGAACATGAGTGGTATTTTAGAAGCCCATACATACATGTTATGGTTTTAACGAAATCTACCAACAAAGAAACCACGTTTTGTCCAAAAAATTTTTTTTTTGTATTTTTTGTGTGTTAAAACGCTGGATCAGAGACTGTACAACAGCAACAACTCTGCAGCTAAGACAAAGAGGTACCGTGAAATAACTCCCAAATAAAATAACTCCCAATGAAATAAGTATTAACAAAAACGAGATAACACCCAATGCAAAACATATTTGCACCTAGGCACTGTTTAACTGTTAACTATAGTATAACAGGTACCTCCCGATGAACTCTGATATCATTCTATATATTTTAGATATATAACCAAAGGCCGTCTATATAGACAATAATGTGTTAGCGAAGCTGCTGTTCCATATACCATAGATTGATCATTGAGCCATCCCGGCCTGTGTAGTCGGCCTTCGACCGGTTGGAAGAGTTTAACTGCTATAGTATAACAAAAGCCGGCCCCGCTCACGAAAAGTTTCCTATATAGCCGATCTTCGGCCGGGCGGAAGGTTTTTATTCTCTATGGTATAACGAACACCGGCTTCGCTGACTAAAAGTTTTCTCTGTAGCCAGATTAATAGAATAAGTCCTAATTAAATAGCTTCCATTAGGTGACTCCTAAAAATAGCTTTTTAATTAATTAAAATGAAATTACTTCTATACCATACCTGAAGATTGAAGGAGAAAAATATTTTATTACCAAAGCTAGTGGTCGAAATATCATAGAGGAGAAAATATTTCAGCCCGGCCGAAGGCCGTCTATACAGAAAAAGTTAAGCGAAACCGATACTCAATATACCATAGACTCAATATACCATGAAGGAGAAATTAAAAAAAAAATAAAACAAATGAAATAACTCCTAATTATCAAAGTAAATGAAATAACTCCCAACAGAACCCAGTTGGGAAAAATTATGAAATAACCTCCAAAAAATTAGGAGTTATCTCATTATGAAATAACTCCCAATTTTTGCTTAGGAATTATTTCATTATTTTTTGGGAGTTATTTTACGGTAACAGACACAGATCATAAGATTACCTGAATTTATCGGTTAAAAAAACAAAAGTGACAGCATCCGGCGACAGTACCGCTAGCATATTGGAGACATATAAATTCTAATTTTTTCGAATTCCTTCAAAGAAATTATGAAAATGTGTAAGCGAAATTTGGGCGGCCATATAACAATGGATTTGGCTTTTATTAGTAGATTTACCAGTTCGCGAATACTAAAATTGTTAAAATACTTCAGTGTTCACCAGATACAGATTCAGGATTGAACGACTATCGGCCTGTTATTATTAGTTTTTGCGTATAGCAGGTCAGACAAAAATACTTTAAAAATAATTTAGCAACTTCTTTTTATATTGAGCCATTCAGACTATTTAGGAGCAACACGATAAGGTCCCATGGACATTTTGTTAAGCTTCCAATTTTTTACAATTTTGAATTATTTTTAAAACAACGATATCGTTTAAAATTCACCACCCATCAGTTAACAATTCTATTCTGAATATTTTCAACAATTGACAGTAATTGTTAGGGTTTTTTTTTCAAACTATAGGGTTGATTGTTTTTGCAGGAAATCCTTTAAGGTTAAGGCAAATTTGTTAGATTTAACCTGTTAACTTTGAAAAGACCATACCAGGAATTTAATAATTTGACTGACTAATTAAAAGACACTTTCATTAGCATTGAACAATTTTATGTTTAGCATTACCATTGTTTTCACTAATGGCAATGCTTTTGAATGAAAAGTTTTGATGGATAATTAATCATTACCAATGTTTAATGACTAAACGTTGCAAAGCCTTACCATAATAAACTACAGTCCGTGTCCTTTTACTTTAATTGAATGCTATAATAAAATTGAATTTTTATCATATTGAAGCAGTGTTAATATTATGAAAAAACAAGAAACTATAGGAATAAACTTTTTTTCGTGTTGGTTATAAGATCTGCTTGCTGGGGTGTCGGGTAACTTTAGATCTTAGTCACCAGAACTTTAAAATTGATATAAATTAAAGATCTTTTAACACGAGGATTAAACTTTCAGCGTTTCTTGATATTGTTAAAGGTGCTGTTATCAAAAAATTAACTTTCATATATACAATTATTTTTTTTTTTTTAAATGTTGTTAGTAATTAATAAACTTAATAATAATTATATTACCATCAAGAAAATAAATTATAATTGTAATATAATGACCGACATTAAATGGTAATTATATTATTTCATTGTAAATAATTCAAACAATGCCAGAGGTATTTTATTGGTAATGAAAAAATTCAAAATAAAAATGAGAAACTTAGAACAGAAGAAAATTTAATTTTTCTTTTTCATAATTTTACACTGTTGCAATTAAAAGTCTTTGCAGCTTGACAGTAATCTCAAAATTCTTGACATTATTTTTTGCATGTTTTGTTTTTTTATTTTCCAGAAAACAAATAATTTGTTTGTTCAATTCATACATCAACTATAAGCCACTACAAATCAGCAACAGAAATTAATTTAAGCATAAACCTCTTGATAATGACAGCAAGTTAAGATAAGTCGTTTGTTTTTTTTTGTCTGATTTTGTTAAAATTTTTATGTACTAAAAATATGTTCATTTTTAAGATGTTATATAATTAAATAAAAGCTAACGAAAATTAATAGCAAATTAAAATTTTTATTGTATTGTAGGTTAATTGCCTAAATTTTTTTCATAGTTAAAAGCGAAAAGATCCCTACTTAAGAAATTATTTCAATTTAACAAATTTAATATAATTATTAGTTTTTGGATAAAAAATATGTCCACGATTAACGAAAAACTTTATTAGTTTTAAAAAAATCTAATTTTCTATAACCTATTTTAACGTATTTTATCAACTGGTTGGTTTGGTCAGGAAGAATATTAATTACTGACTGACCAAACCAATTAAAATTACCTCTCTGTCTAAACAAAATTAAGAAGATAAAAATATGAAGGGCAATAGCCGACAAAATCGGTAAAGGGTCTTCGTAGGGAAATCGTTAGAAAGTGTAAATAGAATTAACCAAACTAAATTGTGACTAAAACCGGTTCCTTTTTTTTTTTTTTTTTGAAATGGATCAACATAATTTAAAACTCAGAGCTCGTCGTAGGTTTTCTTTTAAATTATTTAAAATAAAGCTTTTTAACTTATCATGTAATTTACTTTTCTCTAAAGCTTATGTATCATTCAATATGAACTAACAAAAGCATTTTAATAAGCAACATTTTAAAATGCTTTCATTCAATTATTTTAGATCATAATAAGTTTTAAAGCATCATGCTTTTGTATCATATTTTTTCACTTAACATTTTTTTGCTCTGTCCTTTTTTTTTTGTTAATATATGTTGAAAAAAAAAGAAATATCTATTTGTTACTTACCTGTATATGGGTAAATTATTTTTATACCAAACAACTAAAAGTACTTTATCATCTGGTAAACTTGAGCCAACATCACATTTAATTTGAGCAGAACTATTAACCAGCACACGAAGTATTTCACCATCTGCAATGAAAACAAGATACATCTGAATGAGAAAAAGATTATATGAAAAGAAAAAAAAAAGAAATAAACTAAGAAAAAAACTAAAAATGTATATATTTTATAAAAAAATTGTTAAGTAAAATATTTCATATTGTTGTCTGCACAAAACAACACACATAGTAAAGAGCGTACTTAAGCAATACAACAAAAAAAAATCTCCTGCCACACAATGGGTGAAACCATTTGTAGAGAAATACTAGAGTGAGCCAAAAAAAAAAAAAAAAAAACATTAAAAAATAATAAAAAAAATAATAGAAAACTGTTAAAAAAAATGCTAGATTTATTATTTAGCAACAATTTTATTTATGACTTTATTCCTTAAAGCAACACAGCAATATAAAACATTAAAACCCATATACCCGCTCTCTTGCTTTTTCTACCAGGAACAGAATAACCGTAATTTGTACAAATATACATACAAGCTGTAGTTTATCGTATAAATAAATTGAAAAAGTTGCATAAAGAACAAAACAAAAAACAAGCTAAAAATGCAGAGATAAATAAAAATTGTAAAGTATTAATAAAACATAAACAGTATGTGGTAAAAGTAATAATACACCTGGGTATAATGATATAAATATTTCATTAAAACTTCATAGAAAATCCTTGGAAATGTTATAAATATATCTTAGGTAAAGTTAAATTTGAAAGTAAATAGTTACTGTGGCTTCAAGCGTTTGAAAACTTAAAAGCCTGTATAATGTCAGAGGACATTTAAATGTAAAAATTTTACCGAATAGCAGAGAGAGCCCATCAATAATCAATATCAGTAATAAATTTATTCGGGATAATTTAAAAAATAGCACAAAGTTTTTTATGAAAATTTAAAGAAACTCCCGTGTCTTTAATTTAATAAAAACTATATTTTTACGATGATTTCCTGAAAAATGAAAAATTTTTACTATCTGATGGTTCGTAAAAAAACTTGTCTATTAAACAAATGGAAAGTTGAAATTAGGCGGTTAAATTTTAAGGGCCGATGTTGAATGTGAGGTCAAGTTTTTTCTGCTTTTAATTTGACATTTCTTAATTTCAGATTAACTCAATTTAAACCATGGAAAGATATACAAACGAGAAACGCGTTAATATTATTCAGGCTTAATATTAAAATGGGCGCTCAAATCAAAATATATATCGTACACTTCGTGATTTTTTTGGTCAAATTAATCGTCCAATCGTCCAATTAATGCGTACAATCGGAAAAGTCGTGCAAATATTTGAGCAAACCGGGTCTGTAGGACATACGAAAACACCAGCGCAT
The DNA here is from genome assembly GCA_916610165.2 of Gymnosoma rotundatum. NCBI lineage: Eukaryota > Metazoa > Arthropoda > Insecta > Diptera > Tachinidae > Gymnosoma > Gymnosoma rotundatum. The sequence goes on along the minus strand of OU744336.1, from coordinate 156,135,047 downwards.
GCTCGTACATCTAGTACTGCATAAAATAATGCTGCTGTTCACAATAGTGTGGCTGAAGAGCCGTCCACCTCATTTCGTCTTCGTGTCCAACAATTGCACCTCTCACGCTCGTCGTTAATAAAGATATGGTTGTGGACGATATGTGGTTTCAACAGGACGTTTCCACTTCCCACACAGCTAACGAGACAATAGGTCTTTTACGCGACAAATTCAATGGCCGTATTATCTTACGTAATTGCGATCCCAATTGGCCGCTAGGATCATGTGATTTGACACCGTTGGACTTCTTTTTTGGGGTTATTTGAAATAAAAGGTGCACGTCAATAAGCCAGTAATAATTTAACAACTAAAGGATGAGATAATTCGGCACATTAACGGCATAGAACATCACTTATGCCCCAGTGCATCGAATATTTGAAGCATCGGATGGTGATGTGCCGCGGAGGTCTTGGCTGCCATTTGGGCGAATATGTTCCATACGTAATTGAACATTACCAAAAAAAAAAATAAAAAAAAAAATGGCAATAATTTCCTAAATAATTTGGGTTTTATTCAAAATCAACACCACCCTTTATATTGTTAAGTTAATCGCACGAATTGAGAGCTTCTGTAGTGTTCGTATGTTAAATAAACATTTAATCTAATACAGAACAAAATACTATACGAATTATTATAGATGGCATCTGCTAGACAATTTGACAATGCAAGTTTTCGTTCTTTTCTTTAGTGTATTTTTTTAATTTTTCTTAATAACATTTTAAGTCCAAATTCAAACACGATATATATTTTCGTATATGATAGTGGCATAACTATATTAATTTACGTGGTAAAACCTAAATGATGCACTTGGTTAACAATTTTCTGAAATTTTTAATAGAGTCGTGCGTTTTATCAAACATACGTATGGACGAGCACTTAATGTATAAATTAAGGCAACGAAAGCATTTTCATATTCTTGGCAGGAAAATTCAATGTCATGTTGGGTGGAATATAAGCGTTTTTAGGTCGCAAAAGCATTAATCAGTTGCCGCTAAATGACCTAATTATATTTACACTTATTATAAATGCTACAAAAAAAATTATAATAATAATTATAAATTATAAATTTTTGTGGTAAAATTATTTTATTTTACAATTATACTTCGAAACTAAATTCAAATATGGTCACACTGTACTGATTTGTTCTTTGTTCATTGGTATAAGAAATAGAATTAATTCTATTGCAAAGTTCACCGCGTATGACGAATTTCGTCCGACGTCAAAATTGTGTTTAATTTCACATATACAAAAGTGTTTTGTTTTTGACGACGAATATTCGCGACTGAAAATTCGTCGTTTATCCCAGTTGTGTTCTTAGCATAATGTATAAACTAGTGCTTCATATGATTTTACCAAACTGTGTAAAGTAGAGGTCTCTATTGATTTACTGGAGCGCCGAAGCAATGTGGGAATTGTTTCACGTTTTAGTTATCAGATCGAGTGGCTACTGAAGTCCACATTGTGTTATAGAGTGAACTCTTCGGCAGTCACAAAGCTCGTATATCATGCTTTCAATAAAGAAAGACTCAATCCGAACATTCAGAGGAATTTTATCGGTCTTTACTTCTACGCATTATTTAATTTAATTTAAATATTAGATCGAGTGGCTACTTAAGTCTACATTGTGTTATAGAGTGAACCTTCGGTAACTGCACTAGTGCAGCCGCCCTGCCCCTATCTAAAGAACATCAGATTGTTCTAGCGGTCGAACATGTCGAGGCGTAAGACTATCTGGTCTGGGCTAGTTCGTAGAGAGCAGCGTCGATGCGTTGTCCGTAAGCAGAGAGCTTACAGACAGCGCATCGACAAGCATTGTTTCCTACTTTGCCAGCTCATCGGCAACATGGTTGCCCAAAAGGGCCCCATGTCCTCTCACCCTGACCTACAAGTAAGTTGAAATACATTTCTCCTTATGAGTGTTGTCAGTACGTTTTAGTCAAAGTAAAGTACGAAAGTTGGGCAACGTTTAACTTTTGACGTACGTTGAATACTTTCACAGCTATCATCTGTTGCTTCTTCTTCTTTTCTTGCTCTTGTGTTTTAATAAGCTTTTGCCCGTCAACAAGGTACTCATTGTGTGAACCTCATCCATTGTTACTTTGTTTTCAGTTGAATACGTTGAATTATAAAATATGATGGATTCTATGTGTCCCAGCTTTAATGATTCATTACAGCTAACCCGTTATGAGTAACAGGGTACACGGATGCTCATTTTATCTTAAATAAATATTTATTGTAGAAGTATTTGGCCCCTTAGACTGAAACTTTTTTGGAACTTTTGATTGCTTTTAGTACTAAAGTTATCTTTGTTTCTTTTTGTTCTTTTGTGATGGTAACGACTTTAAAAGGTTTTCAGCCATTTTATCGAAAATTAGACACTACCAGAGTGCATTGCAACATTTTCTAGATTGATACATCCAACATTAGTAGCCCACATTGTTAACACAAGCCTACCAATTTGATAAGTAAGACTTCGAGTACGATTCATAAACAATCGTTAATAATTTGTTTAGACGAAGTCCAAGAAAAGGCTTTTAACGAATGAGAAAATAATTTTTCAACACAACTCAAAGACAATCTTTTCACTTTACCTGTTTTTATATATTTTTTTATATCAACTCAGGCAGATTAACAAACTCAGCTTATCAAATCTAACAGAACTCTACAAACAATTTTCTAACCTACTGTACTATCGTATAGAAATTCCATCCTTTTAAGATTATTGGGCATAAGAAACAATTTAGTTCAATTGATTTTATAATTTTTTTTAGGTAGAAGTAAGAAAAATGAAAAAGAAACCTTTCAATTTTTATCAATTGCTGTTGAGCTGTTATACACGTTGCCCTATATGTATAAGTTTTTACGTGTATATGTGTAAATATAAGCAGAGCATACAAGTACATAGAATAGTTTGTAATATTATTAAATATTAAGTTCAATTGAACAACATGACAGTACGGTATTACACAAGAAAGAAAAATAGAAATATTATTAAATAAAAAAAACCTGTAGTAAATAATTGCTTACTATATGCTGTAGCAACAATATACCAACAACATAAAAATCCAAGAAAAGAAAAAAAAATTATGCTATCGTTGCTGAGACAGCAAAAAGATGTGAAAGAAAATGTCAAACTTAAAAGTTGTGCCTTCATTTACGTTCGCTTAAACTGGTTCAGGATGCGGATAAGATCAGTAAGAAACTCTTAAAAAGAGGCATTTAATGAAAGCCTGCTATAAGGCAAACAAAATATACATGTTTTTATCTTAGCATACGTTCTCCTTTGTGGAGATTGTGATATTACGAACAATGATTGATTAATCTATTGTTCTGACATTAAATGATCAATTACCAGCAGCTTTTGGGATATCTACAATATACAGAAGAAGAAAATATATAGATAAATAGAACAAATTTTTGTCTAATTAAGGATATGGTTTTGGGTATAATTGACCCACTAGGAATGCCAAAGAGAATATAAACATAAAAATATTTTTGTTATTAAAAGCATAATGTTGACTAATATGAGAATAAGTGCACTGCAAAATATAAACAAAATTCGGTTTAAACCGTAAACATAGTCAAGTAAAAAGCAATAATATTATAATAAAACGTTATTATATTATGATTAATATTTAAAGAAATTTAAACAATTTGCATGAAAACTATTCATCATGTAAATAAGCTGCAACTCGCTTTATTTTGTTTATAAATAATTAAACAGTTATTGTAAATTATTGTTTTAATAGTAGTGCGAGCATATTTACAGATATATTTTTGAATATACAAATTATAACTAGATTATTAATTTTAAGCTGGCTTAGCTTTACGTAGATTTCAAAATTTATTGAAAAAAATTGCAACTTAATTTTTAATTTTAATTCGGCTTAAGTTCACATTTATTTAAATTTCTAAATTTATTAAGGAAGAAAAACTACTTGAAATAGTGGGTTAATTTTAAAAGAAAATAGGAAATTTTGACACCTGCAGAATGTTATGCAGGATTTGCTGGTTCGCTTCATTCGTCATAAACATTCTTCGCATCTATCTAACTTCGGTTGTATACATTGTAAACATCATCTATTTAATCAACTGATGTTTTAAATAAGAATTCAAGAAATATTTATAAACAATCCATATTAATTTGGTTACCCAAAGTCTGCATACAGTCAAAATTTTTCTTTCGTTGTTCTCTTTATCAATGGTCACATATATTTGTTATGGTTTTCTGTTAACCGTATGTTTAGCATGAAATGTAATTATAGTATTTAATGATTTAACTTTTTTCTTTTTGTTACAATAGCTGTTGTTCCAGTATCTATCATAATGATTGTTGTGAAGGAAGTAGGAATGCGCGGTGCCTTATGTGTAATTTAATATTAAGGCAAAAAGACCATTAAAACTCCAAAAATTCTTTTTATTAATAAAATATATTACATTGCGTTGAAAAAGTTAAATAAATTCTTAAAAAAGTTAAGGGATTAAAATTAAAATAACTTCGGTTTGGTTAATTTTTTAATTTAATTTCAAAATATTTTTTTTGAAAGAAAAATTATTTCTAAAGAAAACAACTGAACCGCTACAGCCTTCATTTTAATTCATTTATAATATCCACGGTTCGAATCCTGATTAGGAAAAAAAAATAAAAATTAAAATAAAATATTTTAAAATAAAGTTTAATAAATAAAATAAAATTATCTAAAAAGTGAATAAAAATTTACTAAATCTAAAGCTATTCAAAATGCCAGGAGCATATTAATGAAATTGCCACTCAGATACTATATATTGATGCTTCGGTTTCTAGGCGATTGCCAAAAACGTATTTTTTCAAACAAATATTTAGACGTTTGTGAATACATTATTTAGTGTAAAAAAACCAGAGTACTGATTTTTACAAGACTTTCGAAGCTAAGCACATAAAGATTATTTGAAACAGATGGAACGGGGCCAAATCTACGCAAAGCATAGACATATCTGATAATATTATTATAAGGAACACTCAATTTTCTTTACCTAACGGCGTCACAGTTACCAAATAATTCACATCTATAAGTTAAAGATGGAATCAAGTATGTTTTGCCTATCAAAATTTTTATCCATAACGGAATGAAATATTGCGTGGCCCAATGCGACTTTAACTTCACATACACCTGATTAACTAAAGCGTTTACGTGGTCCGACTCTGTCCACCGGTTGTAAAAAAGTATGCCGAGTTTATTCGTCTTATTAACAATTTCATTATACTCGTCACTTAAGACAGTTTCCCCTGAAAAAGTTGTTGCTGGTCTTTTTCTGCCAATTACAATAAATTTTGATTTATAAGGGTTCATGCAAAGCCCGTTTGCTCAAGCTCAATGATAAATTTTCTTTAACTCATTATTTCTATGCGATAGACGAGTGGCAGCATTTTCAACTGGGGTACCTAATTTAAGTTGCACATCGTCTGCATATAGATGGATGTTACATTTTGAAAGCACTTTTCTCAAAAGATTCATAAATATTGATAATAATATTGGTCCCAGAATAGACCCCTGTGGCACTCCTCCGATAAGTGACAATTTGTTGACCATACTTTTTATTAACAAAAACCGACTATGTACGATTCCGTATATACGAGTTGATAAGCTTGACCAATGTGTCTGAAATTTTTATTTTTCTTAGTAATATATCATGAGACACCGTGTCGTGTCAAATGCTTTAAAGTGGTGTTAAAGCACTAAAAGACATATGTTTCCACTTTCCAATTCCTGTCGTATATTCTCAATCACTTCTGGCAAGCCAGTAATACAGTAGTGGTTCTGACGAAAACAATATTGCATAATAGAAAATAATTTATTGCCGTTAATGTATGACAACATTTGCTGATACAAAAATTTTTTTCAAAGCTATTGATGGAAGACAAGAAATGGCAATTGTCCTGTATTCTCCATTTCCCTTGAGTAGAGGCAAAGTTTCGCATGTTTCCGTATCGATGGCAACAAGAACGACATGATATATGTATGTATACTTTTTTCTCTTTATTAATAGTTTACCAAAAACTTAATTTAATTACATGTACCATACTTCAAATTTCCCATTTCGTTTTCCACCTGTGGTGAAGGAAATAAAAATGCAAGCAAAAAAGAAACGCTTATAGTTTTTTAACATATCTTTAACATTTTTAAGCATATATTGCTATACCTTTTTCTACCTACATATATTGAAGGGTATAAAAACTAAAAATATTATATGTATTATAAATAAAAATAAAATTGATTTATATTTAACATTAAAGCCCTTTTGAGCACATTTTTCATTACATTCTCACGCCTTTCATGCGGTAATTCATTAATTTCGTCACGAAGATTTTGTTTGAGCATTTCTGGTTTATTTTAATAAACCTTTTAGATATCCCTACAATAAGAAGTCTGGAGCAGTTAAATCAGGCGAAAATGAAGGCCAATCAATTAAAATCACCATTTCTTGACATAACTTGTTGTGGAAAGAGGTCTCGCAGTAATTTCATTTTATTCCTGGCTGTATGCGCTATGGCACCGTATTTTTGAAGCCACATGTTAATAAAGTCCAAAGCATACAAGTGTAGAGTAATAAAGGTTTCAACCTTATCACGATGTCACTCGTCATTCACAGTTACCGTAACGGCGTTTTCATTTTTAAGAAAGTAAGGTCCAATTATTTCTCCTGACCAATGAGCACACTAGACAGTCACTTTAAATAGAAGGTGACTGATTAATAATTTGAGTGTGTTCCATTGCCAAAAACTAATCATACTGTTTATTTAAATATCCATGTACTTCGTTACCCACTATGATTTTTCATACAAATCAGAGTTGTCATGGGCGAGATGTAACATCCTATTGGCATATGTAAGGCGGCGGAAATGGTCTTCTGAAAGAATCTCTTGTGTCAAATGAATCTTAAATAAAAACAAATGCAAATACTTGTAAAATTATGACCTAAGTTTCTTTTTGAAAACCAAGCTCCTGAGAACGTGGAATTGAGGTTCATGGATAGTTTTGAACACTTTCTTGAGCACCAATTAACTTTTCAGTCGATCTTGCAGTACGTGGTGGTCCATGCATAGGCCTATCACTTACAGACCCACTTCGATCGTTACAAAAATCAATGATAGTTTATTAAGCAAACAATTGTTTAAACCAACTATGTTGCAGTTTTTATGCATAATAAGTATAATTTTTAAGTAATTGTTTCAATTGTTAAATTTTTACGAAAATGCACTTTGTTTACTGCAGCCATATATTATTACAGTAAACATAATATGGTTTAAGCAACTATGTCAAAAAGTTTTTTTCTTTAGTAACAAACTCTGATTTACTAACAGAAAGATTTGCATGAGGTAATTGTCTCTTTGGTTATAAAGATCAGCTGAGAACGGATGCTCTGTTAAATCAAGATTTTTATTTAGGATAACAAACAGCATTAAAATAAAACGCTTACCAATTAAATTTTTCGTTTCTTTAATTTAATTTTATTTAATTTTGTTTTTTTTTTAATTAAAAATATAAAAATTAATTGAAAAAGATTTTCTTTTACCTTTCAACAATGAGTATTTTATCAAACAAATATGTTCTTTTTGCAAGTGCACAAGACATACTTTCAACATAAAATAAAATTAATAGGACAACAGCAACTACAAATCAAGCTTAAATTTTTAATAAATAGAAATTGCAAGATGTGATGCCCTTAGAATAGAATAAACTAAATAGACTGTAAAGTTGTTGTAAATTGCAGTTCAGAGTGCTGTTGCACCCATAGCGTTGAAATGTTGAACATTGATTTTTGAGAAAAAACTTTTAGGGAAATAAAAATTTAAGAAACTTTAAACAAAAGTTTTATTTTATATCTTATATTTGACAAGGTACCAAAACGAGTTTTAAAATTTCCTGAAAATTTTCTATAAATACTACAATAATTCTGGAAATAAAAACCATTATATTTTATTTAATATTTTGATAGGAGTGTGATTTCTACCGCCATATGATTGGAGTCAGGGGATTAAATAATAAATAATTTTTGCAAAAAATCGACCTAAAAACTGATTTCAGCTTTCTGTCTTAAACAATGCAAAAGTGTGGCAATACACTTAAATTGTATTGGGACACCTTTTAGCTTCTAAATTCATGTTTTATTATTGTTGTTATAGCGGGCTTGACAATAAAGATTCTTTGAAAATTTCACGAGTCTTTCTGAAGTTTAGCCGTAAACATCAAATTACCTCAACTATTGGGACACTTTTTAATTAATAATTTTAAATGTTTATACTTTTTATTATAACAAATCAAGTCAAGTTTATCTATAAAAAGGTTTAAAAACAGGGCCTTATAATTCAGATTACATGAATTTTGGGAACAGCCTTTAATTGCTAAATTAAAATTTTATACTTGTTGTTATAGCGGAAATAGCAATATATGTTCCTTGTTAATTTTAGCTGTCAGTCTATAATGGCTTAAAAGTTTGGCCAAATGCATTAAATTACATCAACTATTGGGACACCTTTGACGCTCTCTGCTCCAGTGGGAGTTAGAAGAACAAAATAATAATAATTGGGACACTCTTTAACATCCAAATCCAAATTTTATACTTGTTGTTATAGCGGACTTATCAAATTTTACTTGTCTGTCTATAACGGTTCATATAACATGGGTACCTTAAATTACATCAACTGTTGTAACACCTTTTAATTTACAAATTTAAATATTTATACTTCTTATTATTCCAGACACAGAGGTGAATGTTCTGGCCAACTTTCAAGTGTTTGTATATAACGATTAAAAATCAAATTAAATCAATTTTGGAAACATCCTTTAAATTCTAAATACAAATTGTATACTTGCGGACTTACCACTACAGTTTCTTTGAAAATTTCAAGCGTCTGTCTACAACTGTTCAAGAGTATGGCCGTATGCATAAAACTAAATTAACTATTGGAGCACCCTTTAACCTCAAATTTGTAATATTTATATTTGTTATTATAACGGTCATAGTAATCGATTTTCTGTAAAATTTTCAAGCGTTTCAAAATATAGGCCAATATGGGTCAATTTTCGTTACCTTGGCGAGGCCCTTTAATTTTTACATCTATTTTTGCATTCGTTTTTGCTATTGGCAGCTATAGAACTGACAAAGCTGAGAAATGGAGGAGTTATGCTGGCACAAACATAAAAAAGCAACATTCAGACAAATTGATAACCTCCTTCTTTCGAATAAGATTTTTCGAGCTGTAATTCTAGTTATATTTGAATTTGGTGTTACTCTTAAAAGAAGAAAGGAATGAGAATTGCTTTTTTATGTGCAATCAGATGGCGCCTCTATATCCACTACCAGAAAGTTCGTACCGTAGACTTTAATAACTTCATGGGTAATCGTTTTAATAATCCTTAAAACTAATAATCGCTTGCTAATGACGTTTAACCAAAATTTGTCTTTTGAAAATACTACGGTGTAAAATTAGAATTTAGCCTTAAAAATGCTTAACTGGTAATACTGACATGAAATTATTAAAGCCTATAGTGCGAGCTATTAAAGCAAAATGATTTAGGCCTAATCCTGGTACCTAATTGGTACCTAAATCAATTAAATAGCAACACATAAAGGGTCCGCCAAATAACTTTTTTTTTTTTTAATTTTTAAATTTTTATTTTTTTTTTAACGCATAGGGTGGTCAGTTGGGTTCAATTCCTGAACCAATTGGACTTTGTATAGCATCATACCAAGGACTTTATGCAAAATTCGTCTTAATGATATCTCCGAAATGTTCAATTGTTAAGAACGACAGTGAACTGATATTGATGGCGCTTCACGGACACTTTCTGCCACAGTAACAATATTCTCCGGTGTACGCACTGTTTTTGGCTTTTCACGCTTTGGTTTATCGATGAGGATGCCAGTTTCTTTCACTTTTTTGACAAGATAACGAACAAACGGAGCTAACGTTGCTTCGCTTCTTCCAAAATCCGTACGAGTGATTATTTTAATAACTTTATTACACGACATTGTTAAGAATTATTTAAAATCTATATTTAAAGAATCTGCTTTTTGCGTCAATTTCAGAGGAAAAGTAACTGTGATACCTATAGAAGGAAGAAATCACATTCATGTTAAATAACGATAATGGAGATTAAAATTTGGAATCATTATTTCACGTAATAAAACTTTAAGTACTTTGTAACCGAAGACTTTATTATTTGCGGTCAAGTTAACAAATTTTATTAAAAATTATTACCTATGTTTAAAAAATATCTGATAACTGAAGTAAAAGCCTGTCTTAAAATATTATTTGGGTGGGTGACAGTAAAGTGTATCATTTACTAAATATTTTTTAATACAGTCAAGTCGGCGTGCAAAGTTGCAAAATAAAATTCCTTTAAAAATGTATTAAAACGAAAGAAACGAGCAACGCTAATTTTAAGGTGAAAAACTCTTGATAAAGAAAAACACAGATTTAATGACAGAACAAAAATATAATTTAAAAAAAAATCAACTAATAATTTCATGAATTCTGTATTTGTGTACCATTAGTCACATAATTAATAAATTGGATCTGATTGGAGATTGGAGAAGGCACATCCTCTTCTGAGGTGTTCAGCATGTTATCTCCGAAATTACTCCTCGATTGCAACATATAATGAACAAGGCTATAACATATTTAACTGTACATAAAAATGCCATAAATTTCGATCAGGACAATGCCAGCTACAATAAGCTAATTTATTACTAATGATAAAATTCCAAATTATATTCAATAAGTAAAAACGAAACCAATTGTTTTGGCATTTTATCTACGATGATTAATTAAAAAAGTCTTATTTTATCAGAAAAACAATGAACTACATTAAGAGCACTTATGACACTCATTTGCAAGTGAAAGTCATTTGAAAGTTTATAAACAGAGACAACGTAAAATGTCAAAACTTGTCGAATGTCAGTTGCAATAAATGAACAGAAAACATAATAATATGTTACTCAACCCATGTAGAAATTAACAAATTCTATTAAGGGTAAAATTTGAAGAGATCAATATTTGCTTAAATCATTCAGTTCTCTTATTTATTCAATCATTTTTTAAATACTTTTGAAAGTTGCAAATACTAATGAAATCTTTTTTTGTGTCTTTCTGCTATATATTGTAACAACTTTTGGCTATAAATAAAATGTATTAAAATTCTGAATATATCACAGAGAATAAGATTGTGAGAAAGAAAAAAAAAATTTAATTAATGATCTCACTAAGCTGTCAAAATAATTATGTGGCATAAAGTGCTCAAAAACAAAATCCGCTGAAAAAACTATAAAACTTATATGAGTCATAATGAAGAAAATATATTATATAAAACTTAATCACAACTTTTAAACAACAAGAGTCAACCATGACAAAAATACAGTGAAATGTCTTTGAAGTGTGCAAGGAAAAAAATAATAATAATAATAAAACAAAGCTTCTATAATTAATGAAAATAGTTAAAAAACTTTCAATGCCGCTTAGTTATCTTTACTTCATTACTTGCAGCAATAACAAAATAATAGAAAAATAAAAGAAAATCTTTAATATTTAATGATACGAGCTAAATCTAGGAACACATCTAGATCGAAAGACGAATTTCGTCAAATACATCAGCTATTAAATAAAAGTAAATTAATTTATGAAATAAAATAACTTTAAATGAATTGAAATTTATTTGGTTAAAGTAAATTTTTGAATTTCTTAAAACCTTTCTTAGAAAGAGAAATAATTTTATAAATGTATTAGAAAATATGAAAAATTAAACACCAGAAGAATGTAATACTGTATTATCTGTATCGCTATATTCTTTAGGAGCATTATGCGCATCTATCTACCTTAGATTGTGCACATTGTAAACATCATCTATTTAGTTAACGAACTTTTTAAATAGGAATACGAGGAGTATTCATATCAATATAAATTTGGTCAGACAAAGTCCATACACAAACTAAAGTATTTCTTCACTGTTGTCTGTATAACTCGTCTTGTACATTTGTTTTTGCTTTGTATCAACCGTCAGTTGGTCACGAATGTAATTTTTATTTATTTTTTTTTTAATCATTCTTACTTGTTTCCTGACAACATTGCAGAAACTGTTTCAGTATTATATTGATTGTCATGAGTTAAGTATGAATGTACATGCGCTGTGCCATGCGTTTTTTTTTTTTTTTTTTAATTTAATTTTTTATTATATAAGGAGTTAAAGTAAAATCAATTTCGATTCATTTATAATATCCACAGTTCAACCCTTAATTTAGTTTAAAATTTAATATAAATTACTTTCTTTCATATTGTAATGATTTGTTTCAATTTTGGTGAAGAATATTCGCGACCAAAAACCTTGTCCGTCGTCCCAGTTGTGTTCCTAGCATAGGAAAGACGAATTTCAGCTTTAGTCAATGAACTTGATAAGGCAAACACTAAACCCTTATTTATATATGATAATAATTTGAAATGGAAACAGAATATGTTTTATTATTATAATTTCTTTTGTTCTTGTAAATAAAATTCTTAAGATTTTTTAGATTAGTGGATACATTTTAAGGTTCAGTTACCAACATTTTTTTTTGGTCTAAGAAGTTATAATTTTTTTAAGTATATTTTTCTGCATTTATATCTTCATGAATTACATAGTGATCTACTCGGTCCTACCTAAAACATAATATTATGCTCCGTAAATACAAAAACAAATGCATACTGCTGTTGAGTATGATGTTGTAATCAGGCGAGCAGAGAAGAAATATTTGGGTGGTGGATAAGTTTCATCCTTTCCCCTTCTTTGGTTGATAATGATAATATTCTAATTTTTACTTTATTGAATTCGTTTAAAAGACGATACTTATAGCCCTCAATTATTAAAGAATGCTGAGTCTCAAAAACCAAATTGAGTATTAAACAATTATTATACTAAATCAATTTCCAGAAGATTACCAATTGAAGTCTTCTAAAGAATACTCGGATTGAACCGGAACGTTTTAGAACATAATTTATTTTTATTAAATATTTATTTAACTATTCAAATTTAACAGTACCTCTGAAATCACTGATTATGTAGTTACGAATTAATATTTATTTATTAAATACTAGCTTATTGTACCCAGCGTTGCCTGCGTCGAGTTTTGATGTCTCTCGAGGCATTGTAAAATATAGTGCAGCCTCTTTTCATATGTTTTCCAATTGAAAGAATAAATTTTTTAATTGAAAGAATAAAAAAATATCGAATGCGACTCTAACCGATAACATTTATCCACAATGCAAGTTTAATGAAAAGAAAACTTAAAATGACTAATCGCTGACAGCTGGCCATGCGTGTTCCTGTAGGCGCTACAATATATTTTAGCAGTATGTATAAAGTTAGCACACAGTATATATACCGCACACGCTCATTGCACCTATGTATTTGATGTTGTTTTTTTATATAGACAAAATTACATGTTGCCATGAGAAGTCATAACTCAGAATGCGTCGATCAATTTCGTTTAAACTTTAGATAAAACATCTACACGACCATACAAACAACCGTTAAAGATTTAATCGAATTCGGTTTGGCCGATCGTAAGTTATAAAGTCACAAGCTTGCATAATTTTTTTTATATGTAGAAGATGATTATATAGAAGGATCTATAACTGATATTTGTTACTAAGAGAATTAATTTTTTTTTATTTATTTTCATTTTAATAATTTTTATTAATAATTTTAAATTTTTCCACAATATCAAATTTTAAAATGTTCCATTTATTCTTTCAAGTCTTTACTGTTGCCACATTTTAGGAAACTTAATCTTTGAATTTAATTAAAAAAAAAAAGTAAAAGAAATTGTAAATTAAATTGCATGGATTGCATGAGTTGCATGAATTGCAACTTTACAAGTGACTGATGAAAACTTTATAACTGTATTTGAGTACTATTTTTAGCGTTCGGTTTTTCTATTGGGGTTAAAAAGTAATTTTATAAAACTTTTGCTCTTTAGCACTTAATATGGGATTATGAAACTCATAGTTAAACCATTTAATAACATATATGTATGTTTGTATTTAACACGTGCAAATTGTTGAAAACTTTATATGAAATACAAAAAAGTGTGAGTGTAGAGTGCCATATTTGGAATATAACATGAAGCCCTTACCAAGATATTAACTCACAGAGTAATGTAGTAATTATTTTTATTGTTTATTGTGTTAAGATAATTAAAAAATGGTTAAACAAAGTTTCCTAACAAAAAAAGTGGGATTTTAGTTTTTTCTGGCAAAGTTCAACTTTTGTAAAATATCTTATTTTTGGAAGATTTCCAAATATTAGTAAAATGATGATTTTTCATAAATAAGCGACATAAATTATAACTAAAAAATTATTAAAAATAAAACCTCATGCGCTAATGCTAAACTAAATTTTTAAAATAATTTTTTTTTAATGATAAAAAAATTTTCTTTTATTTTGAATTCATTGTTTAATTTTTAGATTGTTTTCTGTTTCTTTTATTTTTAAGTTGACCCATTGATAAATTGAAGGGAAATGATTTTATTTCATGGTAGATTAAACTTGTGTCCGCAAATCGATTTATATACTGCGGTGATGAATTAAGGAATAGTAGAAAGCAGGTTTAAAAAAATTTATTTTTCTTGTTTTTATAATTCAACAGCACAATAATTCACATTTAGTTTGATTCTTTTTTTGCTTTGTTTTTGTGTTTATTTGTCAAAAATTGCCCATGTAAAAAAAACGTAAAACAAATGTTTATATTAAACTATTGTAGGTTGTTGTTTGAAATGTTTTATATTTAAAACATTAAATAGGCGTATTATAAAATAAAAAATAAAAAAATATGATAATTTATATGTTTTGTATTTGACCTATATAAAATATTAAAGACAAAACATAAAATAAAATTAATAAATAAGAATAAATAAATTATAATAGTTTTTATATCTTTAATCAACAAAATTTTAGAACTTCTTTTATATATTATATAATAAATCATGTATTATCTCTGCAATTAAATAGTTCTAGTTATCTTAGGTGTTTTTAGCTTTTACAATTTATTTTATTTTACTGCCTTCATTTGTAAATGTTTTTTAAATAAAAATAAAGTTTTTTCATTGTCCTGATTCACAAGCAGCATATTTTCAGTATCAATACAGACAATCGAGTTGAAGTCTATAATAATAATACCATAATTATAGATTGTTAAATTGTTTAAAAATTTATTAATTACACTAAAATTTCTCTAGTGATGATTTTTCGACTGATAATATTAGTGAGTACGTTTGTTCTCGTCTTTTATCGAGACTATATTAACATTAGTAAAGATTAAACTAAATAAGTTATTTATTATAGGATGCCTAAAATCAGATTAGATTGTTTAGGCGCTAAACCAAAGAACTTTGATTAGAAAAATGCTGGGTATAATTGAAGAGTATGAAAATTTCAGAATTAATTCAGCTTAAAACAACATCTCACACATGATAACAATAAAAACTGAAAATCAAATAAATAAAAGGCTGCAGAAATAAACCTGAAAGACAGCTCCCTAAATGACGATAATTAATTTTTTTTTTTTTTTTGTTAAAAACTATATGAAGAAATTAAATATGTTTTTTTTCGCTAGTTGGGCGACAAAAAAAGAAATAGTAACTTATAGTTTTACGGTCACACTTTGAAGCTAAACTCTACCAGCCAAAATCTCACACTAGCCTTAAAATTGTGATTTTTTCAATCACATAGAGAAGAACAACGCATCATTATTTATCTTATCAAATGAGGCCGATATCACCACACCTTTTAAGAGCTTTTTTGCATGATATTTCCTATACGTGTTGCAATGGTCATATCTGGTGGCCTTTTTTTAAAGAATTTTCTATAAGCATCAAAAAACTACCATTAAATATGTAATTTAAAATAACATCAGGGAAAATTAAAGCAAAATGAATGAGGACAGCACAGCTTTATTAGCCTGTTAAAGTCTCTTATCATATGTTCTATTCCAGATTATCTCTTTAGCCATGCAGAAGGTAAAGTAAATTATTTATTTTTTGCTAAAAATAATACAAAGAAACTAATGTTTTTTCCAAACTAGCAATCTTTCAAATTGGCACAATTTTTAGCTGTGGTAGCCCTCTTTAGGTTTCTTGATTATTTTTTTACTTAAACCAACTAAAAATTGGACAATATTTGCAAAAGGATAAAGAAATTGTTCATTTTTTATTTTAGGAAATTCAATTTTATTTATACATTCCTACTTACAAAAGAAGCTCAAGAGTATAAATCAGAGTATCGAAATACTCTCTCACTTCTCACACATGAGAGAGCAGTGAGTCACTCTATTTGTTGCTGCTTCTTTTCATAAATGTGCGGAGGCAAAATAATATTTAGGTTTTTTCATTTATGAATGTAATAATATATTTTTTTTTTCTATTTAAAAGTGAAAAAAAATAGAATATAATTTTTTTTCACGCAAATGCTCATTTATGAGAATTTACAATTTTGATAATTTTCCATAAGTGAAAAGATCGTAGAAAAATTTTTTATGAATCGTTCGCGTATGTATGGACACATATTTTTTTATTTTAAACTGCCGGCGTATACACGCGTATGTTACAAATTGTCTCTTTTTTCTTCTTTTGTTTGTTTTGGAGTATATGAAGATCTAACTTTTGTACTTTTGAACTATTGCAACTTACTATATTCTTCAGTGACGTTTGAACCATTACTCTACTAGTTATTTTAAAACCAAATGCATATTTTTTTATAATTGCTTAAGCTTATTTATTTCTAATGTATCCGTAAAGTCAGCATTTCGTATCAGAAATAGCAGTTTCATAAATGTGAATAGCTAAGTGGTTACTTATTTGAATTATTTTTCAATTTGTTTAAAAATTCATACGCTTTAAGCAAATAGTCCTAAAAAATATTGTTAAAATGTTTAAACATATTAAATATAGTTACATACATACTGTTTCAAATAACAGAATTTGAAAATACGTATGTATATTAATGTACTAATAAAATTACATTTATATAGCTTTTAATAAATTTTGTTTTCCATATGCTTTATTGTTAGTTTCTATGAGATCTTGTCTTTTATACTATGCATTTTCTTTATCTTGCACCGTTACTTGCATCAATGCTAACACATACGTTTAGACAATTTTTTTGTTTTTTTAATGACTTTGAAAAAGAAAGAAAAGTTTTTCTCATTTATGAGAAATTTATTTAAAATCATCATTGAATACTCATAAGTGATAAGTTTTAAACACTGAAAAATTCTTCGCATTTGTTTATGAAAAGCAGCATTAATGAGAATAATGTTATTTATCCCTTATCATATATGAACGCTTAACAACGAAAGAGACATACTCATTCAATTATTATCATAGTAAGAACATTTTTTGGTGGTCGTTTATTAAAACCGTAAAAATCTCGTTTATGAAAAATATCATTAATGCTTATAGTTCAATGCTTATAAATAAAAATTTTCGAACTCTGGTTTAAATAAATATATAAAATTCGCCAACTGAGTGTTTGACTAACCCACAACATTTTTCGTACCATTTTTACAAATTAATGAAATTTTACTTTATTTTCGGCTTTTGGTTCTTTTTAATTAATTTTCTAAACATTTTTGAAAGAAAAATTATTTACAAATGTATGCGGACGTTTTCCAAAGAAAACAAGAAAAATTAGACGCTAGCAGAATGAAATGCAGCATTTTCTGGACCGCCACATCCTTCATCAGCATTCTTTGCATCTATCTACCTTATGTTATGTACATCGTAAACATCATCTATTTAACCAACTAATCTTAATGTTAATTTGGTGAGACGAAGTTCACACACAACTTAAAGCTTTTTTCTTTGTCGTTCTCTTTGTAACGCGTCTTTTACATTTGTTGTTGTTTTTTGTGCTAGCAATTTGATAGCCACGAAATACAACTTTTTATTTTTAATTATTCATACTTGTTTGCTCACAACATTATAGACACTGTTTCAGTATCATATTGACTTTTATGAGTTAAGTATGAATGTAAATACCATTTTTACTTTTTTTAATCTTATTGGAGCAGGCATATCAAAATAAATTTTAAATTTTAAATAAGGCCCTGTGAAGACCACGTAAATATTGGAATATATTTAAATTTTTTATACTTGTTTTTATAGTGACTGAACAACACAGCCTTCGTAAATTTATAGTCTCATCCTATTGAGGTTAAAGAAAGTAAGATCTTGCATGTGAAAATTACGTTACTATCGGGATGCGCTTTATTTTATTTTTTGTATTTATTTTTATAGCAGACATAGCAATAAATCCTCTACACAAATTTCATACTTCTGCCTATACCAGCTTAGAAGATTAGGCCGTGTTAATCTATTCATGTCCTTTTGGAACCCCCTTTAAATCTCAAATTTATTATTTAAAGTTTGTTTTTATAGCGGACACATACGTATCGTGAAATATTTATATTTGAAGGAATCAAGCACATTTAAAGTAAATTGACATAAAAAAGATTCCAAACAATAAATTTGCATATTGACAAATTATTTATTCCCTACAAAATTTGTTTAACTTTACATGCCATTAGTAGAATAAAAAAATGTAGTAATATGTAGAAAAATGTGATCAAATCACTTTTCCCCTTTAGCTTTAAGAAAACAGAAAGATCTTATGGAGTACATAATCACCACAAAAACAGTTAGATATTACTTACAGATGGAGTATGCTTATTATTTTAAAATGTTAATATTACTCATACGCAGTGAAGTTATGTCTTAGTATATGAAAATTTAAAAACTTAAGAATTAAAAATTTAATTTCTCATTCTTTTTTTGAAATATTAACAATCTGTAGCAAGTTATTGTGCCCATTCCCAAAATTATTCATTTGCGCATTCATAATTCTAGCAAGATACAAAAATCTTTCACAATTTAAGATATATTTGCTTAAGAATATCCTGTAACATAAATTCATGTAAAATAAATTGCTACAAAATACAAAACAAAAAAAATATATATATATTACCACCCAAAATTTGGACTTTTTCTTTAACAAATGTAAACGCATTAATTTGTTTTTCTGTACTTTTAAACGCGAGGTCTTATGACGTTAAAAAACACAATGTTTACAATAATTTCAAGCGAAAAAGAAATGCAGCGAAAGAATAATTTTAAGAAGAAATGCTGCTGGTAGTGTCATTACAAATGCAATGGATAAAATACATTGCGGTTGTATATCATGAGCTTATCGCTGAATAAATGAAAAAGAAAAAATGCAACGGAAAGGAACCACCAGTATACAAAAATGAAAAATAACGCCGAATTTTAATATAAAGAATTAAGGCATTACACAGTGAGCCATGTGCCATTGTGTCTATGGCGACAGATAAATTTTTGATATTTTATTGTGGATAGTGAAAGAAAACACTAACATTTAATTTAACCCATATACTAGTTAAAGCGTGAAACAAATATTGTCAAAAATAACAAGACAATACCAGCAAAAACTCTTAAAAGTTTACACAATTTTTCAATGTCATTAGCCAATGCTTGAAATATAAAACTGTACAAAAAGTTAAAAATTAATGTTTTTGTAGAAAAGACAACTGTTTTTAGTATTATCAATGGCATAAATACTTTAAAAAATTTCAAACTTTTCTATATTTACTTAAATTGAAACTTAAATCTTTCATGCTGATGTAGAAGTAAGAAAAATATGTTATTTTTAACGACTTTAAAGTGTTCTTGTGGGTAGTAAAATTAAAAAGTGGTCTGTTAAATATGTCTTTCGTATGTTGCTACATATTTGAAGAGTTTGTTTCAGTTTCATTTTTATAGCAATATACAGTTTAAATAAAAGTACTAAAATTTTTTACAGTAAAAAGAAAGAAATCGGTGTATAAGAATTCGAACGGAACATAGGCAGGTTAAAAAAAATTCTTATGAATCATATTATTCCGCCTGTGACAGAACAAGGCACTTCGAACCATCGCCTGCCTAAATACAAAATCACCATAAACGAATGTTATACCAAATGCAGTATTTCATTAGATAAAATTATAGTAACAAGACACTCCGGCACAAGGTCTTTACAATTTCTGCCGTCCTGTTTAGATCGCTACAAAAGGACCTGTTAATTTTTCATCTAAGATAGAGCCATTTGAAACCTATGAGAAAATTCCTCTTGGATTCATATATGATAAAGAAAGCTTCGTGTATAATTTCAACTCTTACTTGGCTGATTTTTTATGTTTCCTGTAGCAACTACTCGTAACTAAGACAATAAATATCATGCAAAGAAAATTTTAATGTATTAAAAGCAGTGTTTAGGCCTGTATAGGTCAATTTAAGTCGACTCTGGGAACACCCTTTAACTTTTAGATTTATTTTTGTATTACTGTTTGGAATTGACAGCTACAGTGATGAGCAGGTTTTTTAGTTTTAAAAGTGTACCTTCAACCGCTCATAATACACATAAAATTATGGATGTAATTAATTTTTTAAACTGTAAGGACAACCTTTCAAATAAAGAAAAAATTTTTAAAATCGGTTCAGAAATAACTAAGTTCTGCGGGCACGAACACAAGAAAAGCAACACTCCGAAAAATTGATAATCTCCTTCCTTTTTTAAGTCCGTTTAAAAATGAAAGATCTCATCAGGTGTTTTCTTAAAAATTATGATTTTAAATAAAAAAACTTTTTTTTATCATTTAAAAATAATTACAATTTAAATGCTTTTATCTACATCTATGTTGCAAACAACAAATTATTTCCTTCTTACAACACAACTTTACAACGTGTACAACCCCTCTTTACGAGCAAAGTGTTAAAATCGTTTTTTTCCAGAATAAAAAAAAAATTACACACAAAAATAATTAAAACAAAGAAGAAGAAAAAAGTCAAGCTAATTAAAAATAAATCATTGGAGATATAAAATGAAAATAAAATAAAAAGTAAAAACAACACAAATACACAACATAAAAAGAAAAATGTTCCAAAAATATAAATTATATCATTCATCATGAATGCTACACCCTGCACATTAACTTTGTATTCAACATCACGTTTTATGTGCTTTTGTTGTAGTAATTTAAGTTTTTACTAATTGCCATACTTTTTGTTTTTGTTTTTTTTTGCTATTTCTTGTTTTTCTCTATCTCTTTCATTCTTTTTATATTGTGTGTGTGTGTGTGTGTGTGTATGTGTGTAAGTTTGTATAAGTTGAGTAATGTTATAATTGTGTGTTTTGTTGTTCATAGACAATTGAGATCCTTGTGAAACATTTACTTTACTTAATTTTAACGCATTTACACTGACATTTATTTCAATTTAAAAAGAGACATAACCACAAACACCACCACATATACAGAAATTTGAAGAAAAATAAATTTAAATGCACATGTCCACAATGTGATAAAGCAAACCAGAATTTATATACAATACATCAGGTAATTTGAGGTTGTTTTATTTTTATATATTTATTTATTTTTTTTTTTTTTTTTGGAATTTTAAAGAAAAAGGCAACAGTAGCGATCAAATAAAAATTTAAATGATTAAATAAAAAAATAAAAAAAAATAAATACTGCTTAAAGCAAATTATTTACTGAATCTTTAAAATGAACTAACAGTATCTTTTCAAACCTTAAATCTAACAGTCCAGCTGCTGTTAGGTAAAAAAATATATATTTTCCATAGCATCTATCATAAGAATAGAATAATTCCGAAGTTCAATATTTTGTACATGTGCTGTTCTTCAATTCAAAACTGGTACTACATTTTAGAACTAAATGTTTTGATTTACGTGTAAAATAATCGAATAAAATGTAAAATATCTTTCATCAGATATATAATAGATACAAGATATATGAAGGTGTCAACTGACTCGAATGCATTTTCTGTACTTGACCGATTAATAACGGTCAATTAAAATCGAGTAGACGCCTTCGGCCGCTTGGTACCGATTGGGTGTTAAATTTCTATAGTATCTCTATTCAATAGAGGAGATGAATGTTACCAAACATATCATTCTGCGCAAAAGTTATATAAGCAATTCGGTAGTCGAATTAACTAGACTTAGCTAGAAATGTAGAACTTCCCTTAAATCAAGTTGGGCACGTATGTAAAACAAAACTATTTTTGCATCTTTTTTTAATCTCGAAATTATAAATCTGAATGGAGCCCATGGCAAGAAATGACTAAAAGACATAAAAGCTTTCTATCAAGCATTAACGAGTACCCCATATACATACAAATTTTAAACAATCGGAATGGTATTAATTCCGTATTAACCAAATTGATCAAATTTGTTTTACCTTCTTGCGATGCCTATAAAATGGTAAATCCCCACATTCTAATTTTGGGATTAGACCGTTCTACGCAATATGCTGTTCACGTTACAAAACCAAAACAATGTCAAGGCTCATAATTGGACACAGCAAACTTTCACACGCCCACCTATTAGGAAAAAATCTTTCCCACATTGTACAAATGGCAATACACAGCTTAACATTTCACATCTTTTAGATAAATGCACCATTTAAAAGGACTCTAAAAAAATATATGCGGATCGAAATCTCTCTCTAAATTACTAGCAAATACATGGAGTAGGAATATTTCTTTTTATTACTAAATTAAATAATGTACAAGTCTAATTAAATCTACACTACTACTTCTACTTTTCCCTTTTTTAATTGCAATAATTGCATTTTATAATTAAACTTTTAATAAATAATAATTTTAATATGGCAACATTGGTCACACCAAAATAACAAGCAGGCTAATTTAAATAAATATAAAAAGTGAAATGGCAAAATTTTCGAAACCAGGTCTGATCGATTAGTGTATTTAAATTTTCTCCAGTGCCTTGGCAAATTTGATTTTTACCTGAACACAGATCGATATCGCTCAAGCAACTTCGCTATGCATAAGAAGTCAGAATAAATATACTTTATGGGGTCGAAAATAGATATTGCAGAAATTACAAACGGAATGACAAACTTAGTTGTACCCTTTTTCCACTTTTTGTGGTGAAGGAAATAATAAACCAACCCAGAAAAAAAATTGTAGAAAAGGTAATCGAGTGTGGAATTAAGCATTTTTGTCGGAATTACTTCCCAACTAGATTACCAACCTAATGATTTTAACAAGGCATGAGACTTTTATAATCAATCAATTCCTGAGAATCGATTACATTTATTATTTGTTTGTAAATTTGTGAGATGCTTTGTAAGCGAGTAACAAAAAATGGCAATCAAAAAAGTAATGTACAAGTACTGTACTTGGCAAGTACTTTTTATTGTCTAATATCTAATTTTTTGCTGGGAAGTTGCAACTACCTCTACCTGGTTTTTATTTTTTAAACGCAGTATAAATAAGGTAAACTGCCGATAGGGTAATTAATATAAAAAACATTAATTGGATCTTGAGTTGAGGCATCAAAGTGAATGTTTCAAATAGCCGTGTACTGACAACAAACAAAAATAATTCTCAACTGCAGCTTATAACTAAAGAAATTTATCAGCTGGCTTGAGTTATAAGCTCAGATTAAGAGATAGAATAAAATTCAAAGCTATTATACTACACATAAAAAAAGATATTTTTTTTTTTTGTGTAAAACGATTTTAGTATTTTTGGTTTAAAGAGTTGCTAAATAAATTATGACTTATAGTGGATGTAATGCGATTGAAATTGGTTCATGTGAAATCAAACAAAACGTGCGAAATATTGTAATATAATAATTTAAACAAAATTGGCTAATTAAGAATTAAGTTTGAAAATAACACGGAGCCATATTTAGGGTTTAACAAAAATTAATATAGTTGTTCATTTCGTAAGTCATTGTTATCATGCTGTAGGGTTTATCGTTAACGCACTTTACAATAGTTTGTATATGTTGTTAAAACTGATTAAAACAATTGTTATAAATATACAATTTCATTTTATATGTTTTAAAAAAATTTACCAAGATCATAACTTTACCAAGGAATTATTCATTTATCTAAGTAAATTAAAGGCTTTATACGTAAAACTAGTTGAATGTGAAGTTAGCAGCATAAGAGTTTTAATTTATGTTAATTAATGTATAATTTCCTTTCATGAATTTATCCTGTTTTAAGTTTAATTTTATGTTGCGGAAAAATTATTTGTACGTTGTAAGCAGTAAACAGTTTCCGTGCTGATTCTGTTTCATATTATTTTTTGACAGCTAATAAAATTAACTTTACCGTTCCCAGCCATTTACATTAAAAGTTTGATTTGATACATGCTAAACGCTAGACAGGGAGTTTGTTACTTTAGAAACTGTATTCCGTTTTGTTTAAATACTAATTTAAATACTAATTTATTTATAAATTTTAAGAGGCTTCTTATTAAGTACTTCAACATTTTAATTGGTTTAAAATTTACTTCGTTAGAAAAATAACGATTTAAAGTCGATTTTATTTATACGACTTCGAAATAAAAATTTCTAAGTAAAATTTTATTCTTGTAAGCAAACTCCAAAACTCTAATTTTGTTGCCCTAAAAGATTCTTATGTTTAAAAACTCCTTTAGCAGGAATACACAACAATTTTTTTTCAAATTGAAATATTATTAAGGGTTTATTGATAAAATTCATATTTTAACTAATATTTTAATTAAATATATATTTGCTTTAATTAAATTCTTAATCAAAATATTTTTTTCAGTTAATTATTTTATTGAGTCACTTATGAATAAAAAACTTTTTCTGTGTAGCCTTTTCTCTTCCTAAACTACGGAACTAGAGAGGAAGTAACAATATTCGTTACTGAACAAATTTGCTTTGCATTTGTACATAACTAAAATAGATATCGTGGAACATGATTTGTTTTTTATTTCAAGTAAGAATAATAAAAAAATCAACATAAATTTAACTCATCTCCGTCCTTCTATATAAAAATTTCAAAACAAAAAAATTAGTACAAGAAATCAGTTACAAAAACCACAAAAACAATAAAAAGCTCACGCACACAATTACCAATTACAAACATAGCTGAGATGAGAACAACAAAAACAACAAAAATAATTAAGTATGTTTTGTTACACTGTGATAAATACTTTAACACATAAAACCATACACCTCCCCATTAAGAAACCAAAATTATACAACTGAGATACATATACACACAACCTCATTTATTCTAAAAGATCTAGTCCCTCTGCAACAACAAAAATGACAAAAGAAAAGCTGTTTTGAAAAATTATTGCATAAATTGTAAATGGAAAAGAAACCACATGAAATAAACAGACATTAGTTCAGGGAGTAAGTATTTAATGTAGCAAACTTTACAAACAACATAACAATGACAACCACAACTTCCACAATTACAACAAAAGCAACAATGTATTATTTTATACACACATATCTCTATCTATTTGTCTATCACTGCTGTATATTTCTTTTGCTATGTGACATACTCTAGAAAGAAAGATAATAATTTGGTTTTAGTCTACTAGTTTTTACTTTTTACATATTTTTCTTTCTTACTTTTGTTTTGTATCGTTTTGTTTTTTTTTTTTTTTTTGTAGTCCTGAGAGCTTTAAGTCAGTGAAGTATGAAATGTCTTTGCATCCCATTGGGCGGGTGATAAAGTTTAGTTTAAATATACTTTCATGCTTCGTATTCTGGTTGTAAAGGATTTTGCTTTTGGTTGCTTATCTATGGAGAATATATACCAAGGGAGTTAACCACGTGACAATGGACAAATCACTTGAGAACTTTTGCATACTTTTATAAAAATTGTTCTCTAAACCAACACGATTGTAAATATAAAAGAAAATGGTTTGAAAATTGTTGAAAAAGAAAACAATGCAGTAGAAATGAATGTAAACTTTAATAGATCGGAATAAAATGTCAACTTGTAAGAAAGCGTAAGTACGTTTACCAGCACCTATTAAAAAAGGAAAAAAATTGTGAAAATTTTCCAAATGATAAGGCTTTATTTTAATTATAATTAACTGATTAATTTTTCAAAGCATTAAAAGCCTTTAACTTTAAGTCAACAAAAAGCATAATTATCTATTTTAGAATGAAGTGAAGTGCATTTTAAACAATTTATGTTGCACTCATCACAACAAATTGTAGTGGATAAACTTAAACTTACAAATAGATGCAACAACAGCTGCAATTTTGAAAAACTGTAACTACGAAGTAAGAATTTGTCTTTTTAAGCAGTTCTCCTCTAGCCATCAGCTGTTCAAATCACAAATATAGTCTAAGGATTTGCATACTAATATGATGTGGAAACCCTAAGTATATAAGACTAGCAAAAAATTAATAAACGAAACTATTACATAAACAATTATTCGCTAATCCAACAGCTACATATTTTTCAGCAAATAAAAAAACTATATATCTCAGCATTTATAAAGCATTTGATTATAAACGAAGCAACAGCAAAAGGCAAATGCATAAAAAAAGAAGGAAACGCAATTGCTTCAGCTGACTATGTGTTTCTTTCTGCAGCAAAGCAATCAGCAAAGCATTTATTTTGCTTGTGGGTAAGCAATAAATTAATGTATCTTTCTTCTTTTGCTGTTGCTTTTTAAGAAAAAAACAAAATTTAATGGCGTAATAAATACAATCATATATATTATTTCTAAGGCACTTTTTTTCGGCTGCAAATATCTCCCATACCACCGCATCAAATTTAATGAATGATATCTCATTTTAAAGCTTATTTCTAACACTAATGACGAAAAATGATTAGAAATTGAAAAATTAACATTTTCATTGATAAAAATTATATTTTATATAGAAGTGCATGATAATACAGTGTTTATATGTTTTTTTCCAACGATAATGCAGGGTTGCTTCTGCATGATAATACTGTTGTCATTATGATTATATGTTTTTGTTCAAGTGTGGTAATACAGGGTCACTTAATGGTAATGCAGTTCTTCATAATGCAGTTTGTATTAAAATCCATTCTGGCAATACCGCTATTTACTATAATGCCGTTTAGTAAAAGATATTTTTGTTTGTATTAAGGATTCGTACGCTCAAAAATTAACGATGATAATGTCATTACCTCTAACATTGTGTTCAAAGAAGTATTATAAAAGCATTTAAACATATGTATGTATCTAAATATGTATGATATATTATGATTTCTAATATTATTATACTTTTAATAAAACGTATTGAAGTTACTAAAATTTCCATTAATTATTTTTATTTTATCTTACAAAACGACAACTAATGCTGCGAAATATTCGTAAAAGTCAGTCTAGTGTTTTTAAAGTATAAATTCTTATGTATTGTAAGTGATAAATACATAAATACATTTCCAATGTTAAAAGAGATGAGAAGCAGTGAGTTACAGCAAGAAGCAGCAATCGTATTTAGCCACAAGTTCATAGTAAGAGTTAAGCAAAAGCAAAAATAAAATTAAAGAAAAACTAATTGCTCAAGCAACAGCAAAAGTGTTCAAATTAATTGATTTGTTGATTGCTTTGCTGCAGAAAGGAACACATAGTCAGATGGAGCAAATGCATTTCTTTCCCTTTTTTTTATTTGCTTTTTATTTTTGCTGCACATTTTTTCCCAGCAACAGGTAATCTCTGATTCAAAGCCGTTGCAGTTGCCTTTGTAGCACTTTTGGCATTTAATTAAAATATTTTTTTAAAGATAGTTTTTGATTTGTATTTTTGGATAAAATAAAAAAATTATAGTAATGAAAAAACTAGTAATAAATTTCTTGTGAGAAAAAGACAGTGGCAACGCTGTTTGCTACACACTGCGATAAGAGGGATGTCCATCTGTCCGTCTGTGTTAGTGTTGAAATCAAGTTTTCCACGGCAATTTATGAGCTAAAAAAATCTAAGTACTTAATTCGTTTAGTTTCGGAAATTTTGCTATTGAAAAAAGCATGATCGATCTATGGCCTTCAAGGTAGCAGACAAAAAACCACGCCTGCCTCTGTCAAATAAATGGAGAAATAGATAGAAAAAAATTAAAAAAAAACAAACAAGTGAAAAATTTGTGCTCACCCATATATTCTGAGTTATGGGCCTCTAATTTTTTAAGAAAAAAGTACGATTTTGCACCATATATTTTTAATATATCATTATTTAAAAGCTTTTGAAGAGATATGTCAAAAAATACTAAAAATTGTTTAAATACTTAACTCATTAAGAATTGATGACATTTTTGTGTAAAATTATATAAGGAACAGAATTTTTTTTTTATTTTTCAATTATTTTTTTGTGTATAAGCGTATATTTTAATTTTGGGAATGTGAGTTTGGTTAGCAATGGCGGTCGAATGACTGCCACTGTTCTGCTAAGGTATATATGTTATAACTAAATCAATTAATCAATCAAGCTTCATTATAAATGTTGGATTGTGTCTTGTCTAAACCAGAACGTGCTAAAAGAACAAGTTGTTATTTTACCCTTAACAAAGTTTGGGTGGTGTGACTTAAATAAAGGAAAATTTAGTAGAGGTTTTTGCTCGTTGAACTCCTATCAAGGCCATTAATATAAAAAAATAATTTTTGTGTCAAAATAGAAGCTTTAACCTCCCTTAGTCTTGTAATTAGCTAGAGTCGAAGGCGCCTAAATGTTAAAACAAGGCACATATTTGTTCAAAAGGGGCATATAGTATTTCAAGTCTTCCGGTTGTAACGCTAGAGAGATTTGAAACGGGTCTAGGCAGAACCATAGTGGTATTAACGGATAAGTAGAGTAAAATAAAATCTAACGTGCTGGTATTTACCATATAAAAAAACTCCTCAGTTTGAAGCGTTAAAGCAATATTAACTTTGAACAGTAAAAATTTTGCTTTGGTATTGAAATCGATATCTTTGCTTTAAAAATAAATAATATAAAAGTTTAAGAAACTATATTCATTAATCAAATTTTTTGTGACGTTTTTGCTGTTCAAATAAGTTGTCTTTTGTTGTATTTTCAAAGTTTTAGTGATTTAAGCATTTCGTGTTCATGGTAACGTTACTTATATTTTGTGGTTTGTTTGGCCTTGCCTGTTTGCATTTACCAAACACTTTTTAAATGTTTAATGTCAATAACTTTATGTTTTTTTTTTAAGTAGTTTGGATTCTTATTTAAGTTTATTATCAATGTTATCTGTATCCATTGCATTGATCTTGAGCAGATTTATTTTATCTAGAAGCGATAATTCTTTTGATTTCTTAAATCTTGGAAACTGATTTCTTTAACCAGGCTGACAGGAATCAACTTCAATTAGAAATTTTACTAAATTTTTATATCATAAATTAAAATCAAACATCTTCGCCCAAACACTTTTTTGGGCAACAGTTTTCAGTTTGAATGCAATAAGAAAACTATGAAAACGTTATTAAAAGGACAATTCGATTGACAGATGTCTAAATGTTCTAATTAAAAAAAATGTTATCATCATTAGAAATATAAAGGAATTAAAGCTGTCTCTATCCCACCAGTGGACACATTTTTGCACAGTAAACATACAAAAATAAAGTCAACATTGATTATTTATTATTTACTTCGTAAATAAACAAATAACTACATACAGAATTGAAAAAACAGAAATAAATTCATGTTAATTTACGACAAATAAATTCTTTAATTTTAAAGCATTTTCTATAACTTAAATTTATATTTTGTTTTGCCTTTAGATCTATTACTCTTATCATTGCTGTTGTTGTTGCTTTCATTCTTGTTCTATAATTGTAATGATTTTTACGTCAACTGTCAAGTAAAGTTAACGTGACAAACATCCAGTCAAATAGAACAGACATTCATTGTTATACATTGCACAGACAACAACAAATAGAAATGACAGTGAAACAAGCCATTGTACTCATTCGAACTTACCTCAGCACCGATATAAAAATGAATTTGACAATCGTACTTTTATTCATATTTATATACAAACATTTGTAATTCAAAGACATTTGTACTAACAAAACATAAAACAGTTAGTTAGAAAGACAGCTGAACTTTTATTATTGTGTAGAAAAATAAATAAAAAGTGTATATTGTTGCAAAAATATATAAATACATGTATGCGTGTGCTTGTATAGAAACACAAACAGAAGTGACAAGCAGGACATGTAGACTAACAATATTTACCCACAATAACAAAATAATTATCTAACTTAGTTGTCATATTCTGTTGTTTATATTAAATTTAGGAATGAATTTAAATACATAAATTTAATCTTTGTTGTTATTGGTTGCTGGAATTATGCTCATGTTGAATATTTTTTATTTTTTTTTCTCATAACGCTTTAATTTGTGTACAATTGACAATTTTGTTATTTTTATTTTATATATGAATATAATGGGTCAGATTTTTAGGCAGTATCTATCATTTCAGAGTCCAACTATCTTTTTTTTTTGTTTCTTTCCTTATTCTAAACCTAGCAATAAAGAATGAGATAAAAAAATATTTGTCTCCTCTTTGTTATTAAAGGACACTGACAAACAACAAAATATGTTATTCCCCTTCATATTATATCCTCTTCATTATGATAACCCATATCAGCAATCACTTTTGTGCTAAACAATTATATTATTTTTCGATTTGCTTTTCAGAGACAAATGATTCTTGTCTGTTGTCAAATAAATTCAGACCCTAAACTGTATAAAGCTGACTATTTCATTTTTAAGAAATAAACGGGCGTGTATTCAGTCATTTAGTCCATAAAAAAGGTGTCAGTTACATCCAAATGTAAAGACGCTAACCCAGTTAATGTCTATATATATTGCTTTGATATGAAATAAAGATCCTCTTTAGACGACATTTCGAAGGCCATGACATGGAAAGTATGTCATAATTTGAAATAAATTTCTAACTAAAGATTCGCAAAATTTGTGAAAGTTTTTTTGTAAGTCTTAATTCCTCGATCAATAGAAAATCTTTGGGGGAATAATGGAATTTGTTTTATAGGAGGCAGTGGTCTTAACAAATTAATTATAATTGTTCAAAAGACACAAAAAAATTATAAAACAACTCGACATGATTACTTCCTCTGAAATACTAACAAAAATTAATATAAACGTATTTTAATGGAAAACCTGCACGTTATGTTAATTAGTAAGCACAAGACAGATTAATTGCTATTTTTGTATTAATTTCATAACCGCCAATAAGGTTTTACGTGTATAAGGTCTTTTAAAAAAAAAACAATAATTCAAATTGTTTGAAGTAAAAAGACCTGAAAAAAGTAATAGTGTCTTCAAATAAATTGTGTTACATTCTATGGAAAGTAAAATAAATAAAAATCAAATTTTATATCTTTATTTGAGCTGTTTTTTTTTTTTTTTTTTTGTAGAAAGCGGTATAAGTCTACTTAAAAAAAAAAGTTAATTCATCGCCATAGTTACATTCCCAATTTTAACCAAATACTAGCTTGACATAAAATTAACCAAAAAGGTTTTGCTATACAATTCTATCGCACAAATATTTTTTTGAGAGTTGATTAAGTTTATTCCTTATAAGTTTAATTTCTTACAAATGACAGATATTTTGCAGTTGTGGAAATAACATTAATGAAAAAGACTTGTGATACATTATCCAAGAATATTATAATGCAATAAAGGCTTGACAAAAAAAAAACAGATTCAGCTGATTTTGTAGGAATTGAACGACAAGATTTTGTCTCTACTAACTCTACAGAGAGGCAATACTAAACAGAAAAAAAAAAATAGATTTAAAAAAAACAGCATTTAATTTTGTTGCAGAATTCATATCCATAATTATCTCAATTTCCACATAAATTTTCGAACTCTTTATCTCTATAGAAATACATACACACATCTATTATTGTTAAGTAGTTTTTTTTTTTTTTGGTATTAATAAATAACAATTTTCGTTAATTTATCATTTCGCAAAAACCATATTATAAAACGCAACCCCTGCTATGTTTTTAACAATTTATTAACAAACAACTAATTATTTGTTAAACATGAAAATCTACATGTTAAACATGAAAATTTACTCATTGTAAACCACTAACTGTGCAATAAATTGGGGCCGATAAAGAGAATGGGTAAAAGAGAAAGGTAGACAGAAAGAGTGTTGCCAGTACTGGAAAAAATAATACACGTTTCTATTCGCTATTATTTCTAAAGGAAAGTACAAAAATTAGCAAGTGTTGGTAGAAAGTAAATAAATAACTTTTACTTAGGATTCTAATGATCTCACGGGAAAATCTTTTAACGGATTAAGTTCGTTCTACAAATTAAAGTCATTTACATTATGCTCTCCATAGTAATTTATTTGCTTAACTTATGTGTTAATATGATAAATCAGTTGAACGCGTGATAGGTTAGGTTAGGATAGGTCAGGCAGGCAGCTGTGTTACCATAGGTCACTTGTGTCCGTTGATCGGTCCCTTTGTGTTAACTGCTGAGAAAGAAGACACAAAGAGAGGAAAGAAAATCAGAATATAGAAGAAAAGATGAAGATAAGGAGTAAGGAATAGCGAAAAAATAGAAAAGAAGAAGGATCTGGGGGCATATAAAATGCATATAAGGCCTGTTGCTAAAAAGTGCACTTATTTCATTGACTGAGTCACGATGTCTGGTTGGGGGCCAGGGTACCACCCATAGCAGGAAGGAACTGATCCTACCTGATGCCAGTGATAGACCAGATAGGTTCCCGCAGTACCGTTGACCGAGGTATCTTAGTCGTATATACCCCATCTCCGGGCGCAGACAGAGGAAGTGTTCCACCGTCTCTTTCTCTTTTTCGCAGCCATCAAGTCGCGCAGTCGACTCCTCGGTAACTGTTGTAACTCAGCCGCCCTGCCCTGATCCAAAGAGGGCCGATTTTAGTAGCGATCGAACATGTTGACTCTGTAACCAATCTGAATATAAAGCAGCATCAGTATGCTATCCTCAAGCAGAGGCGGTTATTCCACAGAAAGTGTCAATGGCAACCTCCTCAAGCATTATTCTCTTGTTTTCCAGTTCATCAGCAACATGGTTGCCCACCCCATTTTAGAATTTATTATAAAATCTTCACAATCCTGTTCCTGGGGAATTCCTTCCCAGCATTCGAAACAAGCTTAGTTGCTGTCCCTGTTGGATATCTTATGGTCACTTAAGAGTCTGAAAATCATCCTTATCCCAAATTCCTCAATGCGGACTTTGTATTTAACTCTCGTCCCTCTCTTGGAGCCATCCGTGTAAATACATAATGTTCGAGATGGCAGAGAGTGGCCGTCAGGTCAAACAGAAGTCTCCTTGTAAAAGAGGTTTTTGGACTGCAATAATCAACAAGACCAGGAATAATAATGTTATCCGTAGTACGTTAGCATATCACCATGATGTTGTGAATTTAACAACTTTTGTTGTTACTTTACTTAACTATATGTCAAATTTATATGTATCGTACCTATATGGTTGTAAGTTGGAAGTTTCCATACATATTAAATATTCATTTTGTCTTAATTCTTACAAATTTTTTACCGAACGGCGTTACAATAGTGGTTTTTGTTCATATTTTTTTTTAATTTCACAACGATGCTTACAAAATATTTTATAGATAAATCTGTTGCAAAGATCAAGCTAAAAAATATTCAGTGGCAACAGTGTTTGCTACATACATTATATGTGTAGAAAAGTTTACGTAATTTTAATCATTTCGGTCTTAAGGCTGTGATACTTAGTTTGTTTTAAACAAGATCGACTTAAAATTGGCTCAAATGCCCGTCATTGTTCTGGTTTAGTTTATAGAGTCTGCGATTATATTTTAAATTTTGATGATATTTCCAATTTCGCTATTTATTTTTCTTTTCATATACATATAATTAAAAATTTTCATGGTAGTAAGCTCTTTGACTAGAAATCTGGTTGGCCAAGGTTCAGCTCCTGCGGAAATCAAAAAATAAAAATTCCCTTTTATGTTTAATGGTGTGGCTACATATTCAGAATTTACATTACAAAATGTAGAGCGCCATTCGTTTGTACTTCTTCATAGTGCATATTCGCCGGCGAAGTAAAATAACTAATAATATGGCTATTTGCTTTGTAAACAATGGCCTAATCAATAACATATGGGCAGTGTTAATGTAAAAAATGAAGCATTTTTCCTCTATCTATTTCCTTTCATTACCTGTCTTATCATCACCTGTCTTATCCCTTTCCTTAAGAATGTGGCACGGTTACAAAAATAACTAAACACGTGTTGTTGCCTGAAGTGCTAAACAGAATTCAACCTCGATTTTCAGATTTTTTGCGAATTAATTATCAAAAGAATATAATTTAAATGGTTCTCGTGTGGAGCAAACTATATAAAATTCCTAAATTCTTAAAAGATACTTAAAAACAAATAATGAATAAAATTTGTTGTTTATTTTAGCCAATAGGCAATCTATACATATAATAAAACTGTAACAGAACTATTTCTGCAAATGAAATATTTTTAAAAATGTTCTTTATTGGGTAGTTAGTAATCGATATAAAATACAAAACACCAACTTTTGGAATTTTCGACTGTCGTGTGTTTGCATCAATTAAAAACTACTGGATGGATTTGAATACACTTTTGTAAGGAGGACCCATACACCCTTGGCTCGGTTGTAGAGAAAACGAAGATACAAATGTGAAATCATCATATTTTGCCGACCTTATCAATGAGCGCCAAACAAAATGTGGAAGGTAATCACATAAGAATTTAATCAAGCGAACCGCTTTACTATCAAATATGTCATAGATCAGTAAACAAAAGTAATTGTAAGTATTACCAAAAAAAAATTGTTATGCAAAAACAAATAGAATATAAAGTTTTTGCAAAAAATGGTACAAATATAATTATGAAATAAATCAAAATATACGATCAAGCGATAAACGCATTTTTCTAAGTGTATTTTAGAATTTCTGAGGCAGTTATATTTATGTATGTCAGTGTGCTCCATTTAATGTTTTGTATTTACATTTGTATTTGTAACAACCTTGTTTTAAGTATGACCATATTGTAACAAGTTGTGCATAATTAATTGGATAAACAAGCCGCATGCAATAATTTACAATGAGTTATATATGGTAACGATATGTCGCCAAATAAATAGGGACAGCTAATTTTGATATAATTCTTACACCTCTGTTTAGTTAAAATATCTTAAAGAATTTAAAACAAATTTTGTAATTATGAAGCAAACTTGTCTTTAATAATTGAAGTACTGCCTAAGTAACATACGGGGGCTGCTATATATATTTCTGGCCTTGCAACACTGAGTACTGCCAAGTGCAATCTGACATTTTCATTGGAAAGTTTGTCATTTTTAAGCATAATCGTACTCAAAACGTTTTGACGTACGACCATTATTTGTGTTGTTTACAGTGACTTGAAAAAATTAATATAGAAAAACATGGAATTAACTCGTGAACATTTTCGTGCCATCATTTTTTACAACTTTCGACGTGGATTATCACGGCAAGAGTGCATTGATGAACTTAAATCTTTGTATGGCGATGAAGCACCATCCTATAGCACTGTGAAAAATTGGTATAATGAATTTAATCGTGGCCGAAGCTCGCTCAAAGACGAATTCCGTGAAGGTCGTCCAAAAACGGCTGTTGTGCAAGAGAACATTGATGCCGTGCGTGAACTCATAATGCAAGATCGACATGCGGCATACCGAGAGATAGAGACATCCTTGTAGATTTCTTCCACCAGCATACATTCGATACTGCATGAACTCCTGGCCGTAAAAGAGGTTTGTTCTCGTTGGATCCCGCACAATTTGAAAGTCGCTCAAAAAAAGGCTCGTGTCGATTGGTGCAAAGAAATGTTGCAAAAATACGATTGCGGTGCTTCAAAAGACGTTTATAAGATCGTCACAGGTGACGAATCATGAATCTATCCGTATGAGCCTGAAACGAAACAACAATCGACCGTGTGGGTCTTCAAAGACGAGGAAAATCCAACGAAAGTTGCTCGTGGAAGAAGCACTTCGAAGCAAATGGTCGCCTGTTTCTTCGGCAAAACTGGTCATGTGGCGACTGTTCCGCTTGAGAAACGTAGGACGGTCACTTCTGAGTGGTACACTACAATTTGTTTGCCTGAAGTCAGCGGAGAAATTAGAAAAACCAACAAGAGAAGACGAATCATTGTTCACCATGACAATGCGAGCTCTCACACATCGGCTCAAACCAGAGCGTTTTTGACCGGCCAAAACGTCGAATTAATGGGTCATCCGCCGTACTGCCCTGACTTGGCACCTAATGACTTCTCTTGTTTCCGCACATCAAGAAAAAAATGCGAGGTCAACGATTTTCGTCGCTAGAAGAAGCTGTTGAAGTGTTCAAAAACAATATTTTAGAGGTGTCTCAATCGCAGTGGAAAAAGTACTTCGACAAGTGGTTTGAGCGCATGCAAAAGTGTATAAAACATGCTGGAGAATACTTTGAAAAACAATAAAAGCATTTTTGATTATAAATGTTCGCATTTTCACTATTAGGCCAGAAATATATAGAGCAGCCCTCGTATAAAGTGATTGTAAGTATTGAAAGAAACATTGTATGGCATATTGTCTACATTACAATTGTCAAATTTTAGGAATTATAAAAGTTTAATGCTGTCAGTAGTAAGGAAATTTAACATGATACTTAAGATTTGTATTTTTCATATGCTGAAGACCCAACTAATGTATATTTAAGCTGCTGTTATAACCGAGGCTACTGTAGTCGAGTTTGTCGGCAATCAAAAAATAAAATGAATTTCTTTCGATCTAATGGTGTAAAACAAATTTAGAATTAGCATTAAAACATGCAGCCTACCTCGCCAGTACTTCTTCATATCATATTCGTCAGCGAAGTAAAATATCTCTCATCTATCCTGAAGTACTACTTCTCTTTACAAAAAAAATTTATCGAAATGTATTACAAATGTTTACACAAATCGGAAAAGAATTTTTGGTGACCATAACATACTTGCATAAACTACAAAATTGCTCAGCCATGGTTGAAAATTTGTGTTGTCTATTTGAAATAGTTTTTTTTTCTTATAATTCCTAAATATATTAAATTTATTTACAATAATATAATATTCTTTTCCAAAAAAAAAAAAAAAAATAGAAATTAAAAACTTGAAGTTAAAAGTTCAACTCATAATTTCATAAACAAAAGTTTTTAGTTTATTGAAAATGTTTGTGAGAAATTTCCTGAAGAGCTAAGTGAGCGGCTATCGACGAGACGTGCTTTTAACTTCAATAATCAAAATTGGTGATTTTAATAATTTGTTCGGGATACTTAGCACAATATTTTTAAACGATAATAAAATTAATTTAAAATTCCCGTAATTCGATTTTAAATATTAATTTTTTAGTGCCCGTATAAAAAACAGTCAGCCGCATATAGTAGATAAAGAAAAATAAAATCAGTGCTGAATATAATTTTTTTTTTTTTCTTAAACTTTGATTTTTATCTTTACTATTGTTTGGACAAAAATTTTAGTTTGTTTAAACAGTTTGTGAAAAGCTTTTCATCTAAGTAAGCGGTAGCAAAATGACCACCGAGACATGCTTTCACTTTCAATAATCAAAATCGTTGATTTTAATAATTTGTTCGGGATAATAAGCACAATTTTTTTTAAATAATAATTTAATTTTAATTAGAAATTAAAATACATTTAAATGATCATTAAATCATATAATCGAAACCATAAATTGATGGCTAAGTATAAAAAATCTTAACTCGATTTTTTGTTACTTTACAGGAGACGGAAAAAACTTGTTGTAAAAAAACATTTTGTTGTATCTAAAATGGTTTATATATTAAAATTTGTTTCCGTTAAGGTTACTGATTGACATATAAGAAATGTTGCTAACAAAAGTAATAAACATAAATTGTGATCTCAATCTTAGATAACTAATCCTAATAAAAAAACATTGAAGAAAACTTAAATTTGTTGGAGAGTCAAAAAATCCCAGAGAAATATCCATCGGCATTTAGCCTTCTGCTATTATTAACAACTGACACTTCTATTTTTTAACAATAATTTTCTAAGATTATCAATTTTTTTTTAAATTTAATATCTTTATAATAATATATTTATAAGTTATAAAAAATTTAGCAAA
Source organism: Gymnosoma rotundatum (assembly GCA_916610165.2). Taxonomy (NCBI): domain Eukaryota; kingdom Metazoa; phylum Arthropoda; class Insecta; order Diptera; family Tachinidae; genus Gymnosoma; species Gymnosoma rotundatum. Next base: position 156,096,953 of record OU744336.1, on the reverse strand, counting down.
TGTGCTTAATAAATTCTACTTCAACTGTAAAAGTAAATTGTAAATTTCTTTGCCTACTTAGCAGCATGTAGCATTTAAAGTTGTTAACACAGCAGCCCTAATTGTTGTAGTTTTTTTTTAAATACTTTTTATACTGCGGAATGCTAGATATTGTGTCATTGGGTATTTTCATATATGCATAATTAATTTTTACATATGTATGTGTTTGTATAAATAAAAATTAATAAATATAAAATATGAATTAACAGAAATTTATTTTTCTGTAGGTTTAAAGTAACAACAAACGTATTTATAAAAAAATTGTATTTTATAACAAAAATACTTTTATAAATAATTCAGTAAAGTTTTAATAATCATTAAGTTATTAAAATACGTTTCCAGCAGCGGAAGTTTATAAAATCTACGGGAATATGAATTAGGTTCGAAATATTCTAGACACTAAATACGTTGGACACATATTTTACTTAATTAAGCCACGGGAATATTTAATTAAATTAATTAAAAATATTGTGCTATATTTTATCACGAATAATTTATTTTATCACCGAAATTGAATATTGAGGCTGAAAGCACGTCATTTCGCTACCGCTTACTCCACTCTACAAGAAACATTTTTAATAAACTACAGATTTTTGGCCAAATAAAAAAAGTAAAGAAAAAAGTCAAAGTTAAAACAAAAAACAACAATAATCCACAGTTATTTTATTTTTCTTTATCCACTGTATACGCCTGACTTTTTTTCGGCTCTTATATACAGTTAAACATTGTTGTTTGCTTTAACTTTGAGTCAGGCACGATATTTTTTTAAAACTAAATATTTTTATTTATTTAGGCTTTTAAAATGATGCGGATTTTTCTGAGACATGCTTATAGAGTGAAATAAGTTTTTTTTTGCTTTTGTTTTTTAAAGAGAAATAGCACTTCAGGCATTAATACCTACTTAGTTTGTAACCGTGCTTCATTCTTTAGGAAAGGGATAGATGAGAAAGAAGGCAGGCGGTGAAAGGAGATAAATAGATATAGCTATTTTATTAATTATTTTACTACGCCGACGAAAATGCCATGAAAAAGTACGACACGAAGTTTTGCAAATATAGATGTCGATTTAGAACGTACTTTACTTGAAAGTAAATTTAGCACATTTGATAAATTGTAGTCCAACAAGTTGAGCAAAATGTTATATCGTATGTATCATAATAGGGAAGTGATTTTGAGGTAAACCAATAGATCTGCGAAATCTAGTGATTTTACAGTTCGTCATATTCAAAAAAATAAAATATTTAAATGATTTAAAAGAAATAAAGTTTGATATGGCTCGTAACGTAACGTTAACTTGATTTCGATAAACTTGCCACAGATCAAAGACAAATGACATAGACAAATATAAGTTTTTCACGAAGTATGTGACATTGTAATAACATCTAAGGAAAATAAAAAATGCCATTTTATTTTTCGCTATCCCCATAAATCCATTTCATTGCTGCTGTAACGTTCATTTGAAATATTAAAAACCATAAAGTTAGTCGTTAGATGAACAATTTAAACTGTTATTTTTTACTTTTAATATTATTAAGCAGATATAAATACTTTCAACAATGTTTTTCCTTCTTAAATCATTTTAAAATAGTTGTTTTTTTAGGATCCATGCATTAAGAAGAGTTGGCCATTTTGATAAACATTTAAATTTTAGGTAACATTACTGTTATGATGCAATCTAAAGTTGCTTAAATGTGACTAACTTTTCACAAAATGGTTCGTGGTATTGAACTTTGCAAAATTAAAAATGGTAACCATAAATGATATTGCTAATGCATTATGTGCCTCTCAGTCACGTACAGATTATGTCTATCTATATTAAAGGAAATCAGAAAAGGTTGAAACCCAAACTGTTGCCATAAATTTGATAAAATTTTTATTTGGTTTTAAGAAGCTTTAATGTTGAATACTTTGTCAAATAATAGCAAACCTGTACCTCGTTTCTGTATTTCTCGCATCGTAAAAGTTTTCACATCAAGAGTGAAACAAAAAATTTCATCGTTTCTCGATATGCGAGTAAAAAGTGTTTCTGGTTCTTAATGCGAAAACAGACAACACTGATTCTGTTTTTACTGGAATAATTCCAGTACTAGCGTCAAATAAAAACAAAACGTCAAAATAAAGAAATAAATTATCAACCAATATAGAAAAATAGTGAAAGTGTAGAAAAGAGTAAATAAATAAAATAAGTTTTAAATAATATAGCGAAAAAAATTTATAATACAGTGTGGAGGACATGTAATCAATTAGCTTTTGCTGTTTGGATATTCTTTCTATTTTCTAAATAAAAAGATATAAAATATAAATAAATGCATAAATACTTATTGATAATACTTTGTTATTATTAATTTAAATTGCTTTTTGCCTTTCGGCTGATTTAGACTCCATGTTTACACAAATTTAAAAATATATTTTAAATCTTACTTCTTCTCGCACTGTTTTGAAATGTGAGTTGTTTTGACACTTCTTGCGTAAAACTTTTCACAAAATATTGTTACAGAAACACTTTTTCTCGCATACTTCCAATAACTGTTGGAAAATAACTTAAATGACATATCGTTCTCGCATTTTAAAGATACAGAAACACTTGTGTGAGAAAACCCATATTTTGTTTCAATTTACATCGTTTTTCTAAAAATTCACTTGTTTCATGCGAAAACTTTTACGATGCGAGAAATACAGAAACGAGGTACTGGAGACTAAAATTATTAGAAACAGTTTTAAATTTATAAAAAAATAAATAATGTTAATCCAGCTTAAATTGGTGTATACTTTGATTTCTAGACTTAAAGAAAAAATCATTTACAAAAGTAAAGTAAAATAACTAAATTGATTTCTAATTTTTACCCTGACCAGGATTCGAACCATCGATTTTATAAATTAATGAAATTTTACTTTATTTTCGCCTTTTTGGTTCTTTTTAATTAATTTTCTAAACATTTTTAGAAAGAAAAATTATTTACAAATGTATGCGGACGTTTTCCAAAGAAAACAAGAAAAAATTAGACGCTAGCAGAATGAAATGCAGCATTTTATGGACCGCCACATCCTTCATCAGCATTCTTTGCATCTATCTACCTAATGTTATGTACATAGTAAACATCATATATTTTACCAACTAATCTTAATGTTAATTTGGCGAGACGAAGTTCACACACAACTTAAAGCTTTTTTCTTTGTCGTTCTCTTTGTAACTCGTCTTTAACATTTGTTGTTGCTTTTTGTGCTAGCAATTTGATAGCCACAAATGCAACTTTTTTATTTTTAATTATTCATACTTGTTTGCTCACAACATTATAGACACTGTTTCAGCATCATATTGACTTTTATGAGTTAAGTATGAATGTAAATACGCGGTGCCTTTCGTTTGTTTTAATTTTTACCCTGACCAGGATTCGAACCATCGATTTTATAAATTAATGAAATTTTACTTTATTTTCGGCTTTTTGGTTCTTTTTAATTAATTTTCTAAACATTTTTAGAAAGGAAAATTATTTACAAATGTATGCGGACGTTTTCCAAAGATTTCGTTGCTAAGCTAATGGCTGGCAGAAAACAAGAACAAATATATGTAACGATTAATAAAAAGAAAAAAACAAAAAACAGTTCACTCATGCTGTGTTTAGACGGCGTGTACAAGTCATATGGAATGTCGAAATTGCTATCCATATGTAATTTGTTGTGTATGTCAAAGTCTGTGTTTAACATACAGTTTATAATTATCATGTTCAAACTTGCATACATTACGTACATACGACATAACCTCTAATTGTTGAAGAGAAAACTAAAATGCTTTAAGCAGTGATGCCAACTATTTTAAAAAAAAACAACGGCAAGCACAACACTGGCCTTGCGTAACATTATTCATATCAAGATTGATATAAAATAAATTAACCATAATATAAAATTGCACTTAGGCTGTGTTCGTTATAATAAATCGTCACAAGCTGAAAATTGCACGTTTAATTCAGGTACTTGGCGTTGTTTTCATGAAGTACATGTTACAAACTTATAATTAAAGTACTTGGTACATTTTTTCTTGTTTATTTTTACATAGAAAAATTAAAATAATAAGCGGTTATAATCTCCAAATATTAAATTTTAAGATTTCTTTTGTATCATTATCTTTTTTAATATTTCAAGCACGTGGTCAGTTTTTGAAATAAATATATTGATAATTACTTTTATTTTTCCAATATTTCGCCACACCGGTGAGTGGCATCTTTAAGAAACAGAAAACAAAGATATAATTTATTAGTTTTTACAAACATATTAGAAAAGGTTTAAGGCTTTTTGTTTTTTCTGTCGTGGTTAACAAGTTTGTGGAAATACCCAAAATTATTTTTTAACCTACGATCAATTTATATACATATATTCCCTACAAAAGTTCAAAAAAATTATTTTGTTTCATTTTGTAGAGATATTACTTTTATCGTAAAAATATTTTGAGCAGAAACTTTTAAAAGTGGAAATTAGCATCATTTAAAACATCTGTTTTCATATTGTTTTACATATTAAAATAGAGCATGCTCTAAATTAAAAATTAATACATGCTATACAACATAGGTTGCCGAAATAGCTCGGAAGGCGACATGTGCACTCTATCTCTGCCCTAGAGCTTTAGGACCAAGATGGGGGCCTCAGCTTCGGATCACCTCCTGGCTCACAAGGCAGTTATCGAGCCGAGTATTCTCTATTGTGCTGTTTTTTGGTGGTTCGCTCTTCGCCTCTTGATAAAGTCAGGAGAACAGCCGCCATTTTGATTACTGGGGCTCTCCGAACTAATTCGACAAGGGATCTGTAAGCTCTTCTCCACTGGCTACCCACCAAACTCCTGGTATTGCAACAGGCCAAATGCTGTGTAGCCAGACTTAATGCCCTCTCACGCTGGCTTAGGTCGGACATAGGGCACTCTAAGATTATCCTTCGGGATGTGCCTATGCCATCAATGGTGGACTACATCTCTTCTACTCCTGCTCTGGGCCACGGGTTTCAGATCCATATTCCGAGTAGGAAGGAATGGGTCTGTAACGAAGTGGTTGTGAGTAATGTTGTCGACATCTACACCGATGTCTCGAAACTTGACGACAGAGTCGGTTGCGGAATCTTCTCCAATAACCTTGGAACAAGACTCTCCCTTAGACTTCCTGACTACTGCAGCGTCTTTCAAGCCGAGGTAATGGCCATTCTGAAAGCATCTGAAATAGCGCTTAGGGACCATCTTTCTGGCCTTGCCATTCGGATAATTTCGGACAGTCAGGCGGCAATCAGGGCGCTAGCTGGTGCATATAATACATCTAAGCTAGTCCTGCGTTGTCGCTCATTACTGAATACTCTATCGGAGCGATCACAGATTGACCTGTTTTGGGTTCCTGGCCACAGGGATATCGAGGGAAACTGTGAGGGCGATGATCTCGCCAAACGGGGCACATTGCTTCCTAATGTCTCCTCGCTACCAGACATTGGAATTCCTCTAGCAACGGTGAAAATGGCTATGAAGAATCACTACCTCAATTTGGCTCGCAGATTATGGGTAGAGGAAAGTTCCTGTTATGTCTCCAGACAACTGTGGACTACATTGGACCTCAAGCGAACCAGGCGGCTGCTCGGACTGGACAGGAAATCCACAAGCATCACGGTCTCGGTACTGACTGGACACTGTCTAATCGGCAGGCATGTTAAAAGACTCAGTCTGCCCTTTAATGATTTCTGTAACAGCTGTGGCTTGGAGGATTAGAAAGAGACCGTACTGCACCTCCTGTGCCATTGCCCATCCCTGGCTCGAAGAAGTTTAAGAATTCTGGGTTCTTCTTTCTTCGGAACACTTACGGAGCTATCATCTCACTCTATAGGAGACAGCAAAGTTCAAAACGGGCCATTCAATTGTGCTCAAGTGAGCTTCGTCGTGAGAGGCTGCCACTCCTAACTAACTAACTAACTAACTATACAATATAAGACAATAACATATGTTAATATTCATGAGTTTTACACGGTGAGTATTGATTTACATATGAAAAATCTGACATTCTATAGAACTTGTACACGCTGTCAAAACACAGCACTACTATTTTTTCTTATGAACATTATTGTTCGGATTTCATTTTTTTCCTTAAAAAATATAGTAAATAAGAGATTTCTATATTAATAGCTTCGAGCATATTAACAAGATCGTTTAGTTATATTTTGTGAATATTATTAATTTTTTAAGAAGCCATTAAATAAAATTAGCACAGATGCACTTACAAAATACTTTGTAGTTTTACGTATATACATTATAGTCAACAAAAAGTCTTTTTAGATTTTGACAGGCTTTTTCTTCTATTTTTTTGCTCTAAACACATTCGCCACAGCAAGATACACGAACACACGACAACAAATGACGCTAGCAACTTTTGTCGCCTTGTACGCAGCTACATTATTATGTTGAAGGCAGCAACTACATAATAAAAATACGAAGTTACTGTATTTCAGTGATGTTACTTATACACAAAACTAAAATGTGCTGACAACTGTTTAAGTACAATTATACCGGTAGAATTGGGTGATTTTACATTGGTTTCTCTATTTTTCTACGAAAAAAAATCCGTGTTTGAATTAAGGTTCTAAAGGATCTCCTCACAAAATTTTACTCAAATCTATCCAGCAGCACTTACGTGAGGTAGATAAGAATTCAATAAATAGGTATTTTGTATTCCAAATCAATTATTGCCTTCACCAGCAACACTATTTTCCTTAAATATTTCATGTACTGAAATTATCCTGTTACAGTTTTATTATAGATTTACACTTAAATCTTTAAATAAATAATTTTTATTTTATATTTTTATTGTTCTTTTCGTTTTTCGTAATAAGTGATTTTAAGCACTTATTATTTTGCAGGTCTTATAGTACTGACATCATTAACCTCTTTATTGTCGCCAATAAAAATAGAAATTAGTTTAATTTGACTGCAGCGGCGAATTCAGCCCAGACAACAACCTACCGCCTTGTTGCCTTGCAGTCAATTAATTAATCATTCTCATATAAACACATGCATTCTAATTCTGACATTTTACAGTCGCACAGAGGAGTATTTGACCCAAAAAGCTGGCCAAAATTATTAAGCGTGGTTTTTGTTTTAAAAGTTTAACTTTTTTGATAGTTTTAGCTTTAGTTTGATAAAAAAAAGGTAGTGGCAGATTATTATTGGGTTAGTGTTATTTTTGACACCCCCCACCCACCCAACCACTATTTAGAACTTTGTTTATTTTTTTTCATTTTGAAGAGAATTTATTTTTATATATTTGTTGTGTATTTTTAGAAAAATTATTTATTATTACTTATGCCGTTCTCCCCCTCGCATTCCGCCAAAATTTGATTTGCAACTGTACTTTATTCTAAGAGCAAGTCAAATTAAATTTAGATAGTCGAACTATTGTAGCTGTGTAGATACAGGGAAATAAAGCAAAGCTTTTTATGGATGTTACAATGTCTCCTTTCTCAAAATTATAATATATCCAATATTAAATATTTATAAAAATTGGTCTCGTAGCTTGGCTTCCTATAAGGAATAAACAACCAACTAAGCAAAAACATGTTCCCTTCTAATATTTATTTTATATTATTAAATACAATGGATATACAATTTTGTTGGCATTGTATAAAATTTCATATTGGTTTTTCGTGAGTTCAGCATTTATAAACAATGCTAAAGCACCCTCCGTTGAAAACTTATTGACTGTGTTGACTTCGGAAGTTGTTAACGATCACTTGTAAATTTTTGATTTTCTTGGAGATCGTGTTATATCCATTATTAATTTAGCCGCATCTGGCTCATTGATGCAGTAAATGTGATCTCCTCTGTTGTTAATTGCTGACGAATTTCTTCTCTTTCACTTGCTTCATTAAATAATTTTTTGGTCGCCCTGAAGATGAACTGCCAAATACTGGTATTGTCACAGTTCCTTCCAGCCATTTAGCATACGTGCTAAAAAATCGGTCCTCTTTTCGTTGTGCTAAACCCCAATATCTTTTGAAACAATTTTTGAAATTTATAACACACTGCATTACTGCTTGTATATCTCCATCTCCCTGGCATTCTGAAATCGCACACAATTTACTAGGTAAAAACTGCAACTTCTCGTCAATGATTCTAGCATTAGATTCCTGTACTATTTGGAATAACTCAAATCTTGTGTAATTTTTTCCATGTTATCTCTCAAAGTTGCAAAACTCTTATAATAAGAATTTTGCGCAATAAGCCATATACGTATATTTTTCAAATTGCATTTTTCCGTTAATTAGTTAATAACCTGATACTTGGGTGCATTTTTTATATACCTGCACCGTTTTTAAATGTAATTTTGATTTGTAACTCTTTTAAATTAGGTATGTTTATAGCTAACTATATTTTCAGAAGAAATAAAGTGTCCTGAAGACGATGAAGTATTACATAGACCGCTGGTAAACAAAATCAGTTTAATAGGTGTGTATGCGTGGGTTGACTTACAGTTAGTAAATTTGAATTTATAAAGTAAGAACTGAATTCTAAGAAATTCCTCTTTAAAGGCAGGTAATCCATCATGTTGGTAGTTGTTAAAAGTGATTAAATAATATTCCACATCAATAATTCGAAAAACACAAAAGTTTATGACGACAATAAAGTATAAGAAAAAGTGCCTTATGAGCAAAAATAGAAAAAAGGTAAAATTTTCAAAAAATCACCAAAAATAATGGCGCAAACTTGCGCAAACTTTTTTTATTTTTTCTTAAATAAGAGATTTCATATTTTATTGTGGTATATAACATTATTTGTACAACAGCTACCTTCACTTTCAAAAAGCTTTTCCTTTTTTGTTTTTGGTAAGAATTAATATATTTAAATACATAGTTTTTTTTATAATTAAAATTTTAAAAATAAATATTTAAGATAATTTTTTCTTTTTAAATATTGAAAATAGCTGCTGATGAAATCTTTCAGGCAAAAAAAAAATCAATGTAATACCTCTATTCGTTTAGCCATAAAAAAATATCATATAAATATCTTGAAATCGAAAAAATTCAATAAAAACGCATGCAATTTTCTTCACTTTCCTGACTTTAACAGCCTCCCACAACTACAAATCTTAACTTACACCCTTTAAATTGCACGATATGATGTAGAATTTTGTTCTCTATCGACCTGCGTAATTTTTTCTTAGGATTTCATCAAATTAATTTTTGCCTTTTTGGCCAGCTTTTTGGGTCAAATACTCCTCTGTGAGTCGGTAGCTGCTGTCTCTAATTTGTTCAGAGCATTACAGTAGTTTATGTACACAAAAGTTAAGCCTTCAAGAACGGTTGTTGTTAAATTACTCCTCGTATTCGAATTACTTAAACTGGTCGGTTTGTATGAATATTGTTTTCAATAAAAATTGTTAGTTCAATAGTGTTTGAAACTAAATTAACCACAATTTATTTCAGATAAAAAAAATATGTAAGTAGAATTTTATTGAAATTTAATTAACCACAATTCATTTCTGATTCGTTTTGCTTGCCAAGTAATAAATCCGTAATAATTTAATTATAAACAAATGCAAAAAAAAACAAAAATTCCAAATTCCTTTTTTTTTTGATAATAATAAAAAAATAATAAGAAAATAATAAAAAATGAGAAAATAAAATTATATATAATTCGTTATAGTCCTTAACTAAAAGTAAAAGAAGCAGAAAGCTCAATAATAGCTAACAAAAACATTTTTTATACCAGGACAACATGAATAACATTTATTACGTCTTTGCAAAAAAAAAAAAATAGAACAAACTTACTCAAACATACATTAAAATAAAAAGGGAAGTTGTAGTAAATTTTAAGAACACTGTGCCAGGAAAAGTGTACGTAAACTAAAGAAAAAAAATATGGTTAGCGAAAAATTGGTTATTTTACGACAGCCAAAAGATGTTATCAAACTAATACATTATTGTTAAGTTATGACTTCAATAACCAGCATAAATCAGCTTAATGTAGAAATGAAAAGAAAACGTATAAAAAAGACATCGTCGAAAAGCATAAAAAATGAACATGAAAAGCAAGAAAATGAGTTTTATGTGCAAACGAAATAAATGAAATATTTATATAATAATACAGTACGCCGTATCCAATTGTCCCACCCACATTTATTCATTCCCGGATTAAAGAAGCAAAGCAAGACAAAATATATAAAATTTATATTGATCTTTATTGTTTGTTTTGCAATCGATTTTTTAAGGAATGAATATAGTGATACAAAAATTTATTTAAAAACAAAATTGTCTTTAATAGTACATTTATATTATACTGAAGTGTGCTACAATTATTTTGAAATCTATCTCAAAATCTTGTTTGTGTAAATTATATTTTTCTCTCCACTCGAGAGATATCATACTCACAATAAACATAAAAACGGCAATTTGGCAACTACACTACATACATAACACTTAAAATTATTATTTCATTTATTATTTCTTTTTTTTTTTGTATTATTTATTCATTTTATAATTACACGTGATACAAATTTGAACTTTGCCAATGGGAATAGGAATGGAGATCAATTGCAAATGAAAGTTGAAATTATCCATAAGAAAACCTTAAAGGTTTTTATTAGTTCATTGCAAGATATTTTTACACGCATTTAAATGCGTTGCATATTCTAGTTCCAATTTTTAATATACATATTATTAGGTTTTTCCTTTTTTTAGAACAAACGTACGGATTCTTTCGATTGCAAATACCACTGTCGCTCCTTATAAATTCTGTGTTCTTACTTTATGGTTTTTTTTGGCTATACTTCTTGATGCTACCAGTCTTGTGATCCCATGGTCTCGTATTTACTGAACATGCATTATTATTACAAACGCAGCCATCCACGCTACACTACAGACACATTCACAATTTTTTTTTTCCAAGCCAGTCATCCCCTTTAATCTAATAGCTACAACATACGTCCGCCATACACTGTTGTTATGCTGTTACACTTCCCTGCGTAACCGCTACCGTTCTTACTTTTTACTATAAAGGGGCTCTTGACAATTATTTGTAACTCTTATATTAAATTAGACGTCTCCACTAAATTAACTGCCATGGCTTCACATAATTATTTTCTTTTGTTTCTCTGGAGGTTTGTAATGTTGCTTCTTAATTTTTAATTGCATTATAACAATTATTATTTTCCTTTGTACGCTTGTCCGAAGGTGGGCTCGAACTCACGATCTTCTGCTTTGCAGCAAGCACCTCTACTGACGCAAGCATCCAGGTTGCTCAGCTTTTGTTAGCTAATTGTGGTATTATTCTACACACACACCATCAGTGGAAGTAACTCATTCACCAACGATTAGAGGGAGTTTACATTAAGGCCATTGTATCAGCAACAAAAGTCATGATACAGAAGTTTCTAGGCAAGAGGTGTGGAGAATCTTACGGGGTAGCAAAAGTAGCACGAAATGAATATTCATGACTCTTTTCAGTTCTTTCTCTCATTTTTCTCTCATTCCTGTTTCTCTCTTTCGTTTTTTGCAGTTCTATGCTTGAGCGATGTTACCAAAGGGCTGTTTTTTTTTTCTATATAGTTCAAAAATTGTTGAAAAATTTATACATTTAGTTTATGGCAACACTTGAAAAATTGATTGATAAAACATCATAAAATTCTCTCACTTGCTACAAAAGAGTCATAATGTAAACGCTTGATGACTTGCGGAGATGCTCCAAAATAGAAAACAATAAAAGAGTCAGCTACAATGCCCTTAATGTAAAACCGCTCTCATACGGAAACAACAACAGGGGTTGCCAGATCTTATTTTCGTAGCAATATATTAAAAATCTTTTAATAACTTTGATTTTTTATTTGTTTGTATGTATGTGCGTCAATCACAGCTAATCGACTAAACTGATTTTAATGAAATTTGAAACACAGTTAGATATTTGTGTTCATCGTAAAATATGCTATTTACCATTTGATTCTGCTTTCAAATTCTTTTTTATATGCAACAGATCATTACATTTAGAATACTAACAGATAGTTCGCATTATAGACTTTAATAATCCTGGTAGGTGACAGTTTTTGTGCGAATAAGTAAATAGTTAATAACAAAGTCATGTTACGGTGAAAGAAAAAATTCGGGTAAAATATTGTTGCTAAATGCTTAGGCTGCTGTCTTGTATGACACCTTTTGATCATTTGTTGCGTGCTGGTTTCTAGTATAATGCGCTGCGTTTATATACAATTGGTTTCAATAAATTTGTTTGACTTTGTGTACCTCTGGTTACAATATTTATAGTTTATACTTAATAGAAACTAATATTTCGGAGATTCTATAATTTTAGTTCTGAAACTATTTTCTTATTTCTTGTTACTGATGTATATACTGATGTTGGTACAGAGTAAGCAAGAGCTACAAAGTGTTACCATTACACTTGAACCTAAAGAGACCTCAAAGTAAAATCAGGCAGCGCCGGATGCAATTATAAACAATTATGAGTGCCATTTTCGGCTATGCCGAATCTTATATACCCTTCACCATCTATCTAAATCTAGTTTAGTCAAGTAACTCCAGTCAAAAAGCAAATATTAGGGTGTCAGAGACTTTAAAAATAAAAAAATAAAAATTTACTGCATAAGTATAATTTTACATAAAAATGACATTGTCTCATTGCCGGCTGCTTTGAAGGACATGGACCGATCATGCTAATTTCCAATAGCACCTTTTTCTACACTATATCTGATTGATTGACATATATTTTTTTTTGTAAAATCAGGCGTAAATGGTTTTGCGGAAGAAGCATTTGCGTGAAATAAAACTTGAGTGGAAATACATGCAAATCCTTCTGCAAAGTTGTGGCCAAAGTTGTTCTCTAAAGACTAAGCTCTTGCGCACAGCATCGAGTTTATGTTGATGAATTGTTTTAAATACTTTCTTGATCTTGCATTACGTTGTGGGCCATGCTTGGACTTCACACCTACAGACCCTCATTCTCCGAAATCATTCACGAAGCGATAGATAGTGTTTTTTGTTAGCAACTTGTTCCTCCCAAAAATATCACGTAACTTTCTCATCGTCACATTAATCGATGATGGATTTTAATAAAATGTTTTAAAGATTAAAATGCGTTTGTTTACCGAATATTTTTCCATAATAAATTTGCAACGTGTTTACTTCACGACTGCCAAATATGAGCTGTCAAGACTAATGTTTACTAAAATGGCGGCAAAACACTATTAGTAAACAATCCCGACTGACATACTGTATATCTGTTGCCTTAAATTAGAATTGGTGCAACTAAAGACACCGTTATTGCCAACTAAATCTCTATCTCTGCAACAAAGACATAAGAGCACAATAACATTTGACTTCATTTGCAAAAATTAATTAAAATCAACATTTAAATTATGAAATTGCTTTTGCGCCACCAGGTGTATGTGAAAGGTAAATGTACTTATAACGACATTTACTACAAAATTTGCTGTACAGTTCTTTAAGATAATTAAAAATTAGTCAAAGATACCATAATAATTTTTTCTTCTCTGCTGTTGTGAGTGTCAGTTCTTTCTTTATCACAGTGTTTTTGGTTGTACACGCAAATTGATGTTGACAAAAGCTTACCCAGCTATGCGCCAAATAATAAATATTAATGTGAAACTCAAGAAAACATGTATTTGTATTGTATTTTATTACATTTCCTTTTGGGCCGTTAGGATTTTCAGTAGAAATATATGTAATTGGTATTTATTATAAACATAGTTTTGTTGGTGGCGCAATAGCCTAAAAGTATGCCGGTATTTATTTGTCATTATGTTGTTTATTTATACGTTTTATTATGTGTATATTATTGGGTGTTACTTAAGCCGTGAGTTTATTTATTGATAAAACAAACAAACTGCTAGACATTGAATTATTAAAAAATACAGTAAAGTCTGCCCTTGGTTAAATTTATTAATTTGTTTCTTTATTTTTGTATATTCGTTTTGTAATGGTTTAGTACAAAAGTGTGTATAATCCTGTTTTCTATTAGGAAACAAAATCTTATTTTTCACCTGGAAAGTGTTAAGGAAGCAATTACAAATAACTATAAATTAATTCAGTAATTTTTTATTAGTTGGCAACTAAGAATTATATTAGAATTTTATCGTTAAAATCTGCAGAAATTTATTTTGTTTCCCTACCAGTCCAAATGCCAGCAAGTGTTGTACGCAGTTATGTTCAATTCATTAGGTAAAGTAATTATAAATAAATTTTTTCTTACACCGTAAATATATAAATTTATGACCACTAAATAGTCCATATGATTTATGTTTTTTAACTACGTTTTATTTTTTTTTTTTTTTTTGTTATAAAAATTAATGGATATTTTATGGTTGTTTAAGTCTTTTGCTTAAGCAGTTAATCCTTAGCTTAAATCATACAACTCATAAAACACGTGCCATAAACTAGAAGAAGTGAATAAAAAGAAGTAAGCTATATTCGGCTATACCGAATCTTATATACCCTTCATGATTTTTGTACATCTAGCTTAGTGAAGTAAATCCAATCAATTAATCAAGTATTGGGGTGACAGAATTTAAATATATATATATATATATATATATATATATTATATACATATATATAATTTTACATAAAAATGGGTTAAGCATTATTTTAAACATTTAGTATTTCCTCAATGATCTCTTAAAAAGCTTTAAAATTATACCCACATTGTAACTTCAAAAAAAACTTTAAAATTTCAGAGCCTCGTATCTCGGAACATATGGGCGAGCCCCTATTTTTTCACATGATGTAGCATAGAAAAATATTGAGCGATCATAGCAAGCCCTTGAAATTCCTAGAGTCAGCATAACATAGGAGTTTTTGGCCAGAAAGTTGTATTTGCTCTTTGCCATCGTCAAATAATTTTGACGGTTTTAATGACTGCAGTATTGCGATTCTTAGTAGAAAAACTTTACCAAGAGTCAGTTGGATATGATTCTAGTATAAGCCTTACAAGTCGTACGCTGTTAGTGTTTTCACGCATGTTTTGAAAGTTCTAAAAACGAATAGTTGCACTCAGTGGGTTAAACCTGAATGTAATATTCTATTACAAAATTCCATGTAATCAATCCATGATCAAGGATCTTTTGATTTTTTATTTTCTTTATTTAAAGATGTTGTGATGTTCTTTTTTAAAAGAACACAAATTGATAGTTCCATTTTTGTTTTTTATTTATAGTTTAGTTTTTGGAACGTTTTAACTTGAAGGCCTTTAAAAGGCAAAAGATTTGAAAATAAATATGAAATGAAGACCATACATTTGCGAGCCATGTTGAAAATTTAATTATCTCCATTTTCCGTGTTGAATAAATGAGTTTTTTTTATAAAATTTAAGACCTTTATTTGCAATTTAAAGTGTGCGATTTTATACTTTAAAAGACTTTTAAATTATGTCACGAAAAAATCCTAATGGTCTTTATAATAAAGTTTTATTAAACAGCTAACCAAGCTCTCCAAAGAAATACAGGGTCCGCCATCTAACGTTTTTTTTCAACTAGTGTTATTTCGTGAATGGTAACAGTTGGCTCATGTCTGATTTGACAGATAATTAGTTTTATCCTTCCGGTGAACGAATATGGCTGTTTTTGCTATTAAAAAACACTGAGAAATATTGCGACATTACTTTGAAAATCCTAGTAATGTCGCAGAATGTGTGCGAAAATTGCGTACGGATTTTGGAAGAAGAGAGGCACCGTCAGCTCCGAATGTTCATTATCTTGTGAAAAAAGTGAAAAAACTGGCATTTTCATCGATAAACCAAAGAGTGAAAAGACTAAAACAGTGCGTACACCCGAGAATATTGCTGCTGTGACAGAATGTGTGCGTGAACCGCTATCAACATCAATTCACCGTCGCTCTTAACAATTGAACATTTCGGAGACATCATTGAGAAGAATTTTGCATGAAGCCATACAAAATCCAATTGGTTCATGAGTTGATGCCAAGTGATCATCCAATGCGTTTTCGCTTCGCTGAGTGAGCCTGCGGTCGACTTACAAAGATTCCGATTTTCCAAAAAAAATTATCTTTTCAGATGAAGCTCATTTTGATCTTGGCGGGTGTGTAAACAAGCAAAATTGTCGCATTTGTGGCACAGAAGACCCGCACGCATACATTGAAAAGCCGGTGCACCCAAAACAAGTCACTGTTTGGCGCGGATTTTGGTCCAAAGGCAAAATTGGGCCATTTTTCGTCCAAAATGAGCAGGGACTGGCCGTTCAATTTGAGAAAATATGCAGTAGTTTTTTTGTAGCATTTTCAAAAAAAGGTGATTTAGCGGAGCCTTTATAATATTAAGTCTTATCGCTTAGTTGACGCAAAAAAAATTTTTAAAGAAACAGTGTGGTTACTTTAACTTAAATTATTCCTTTAATAAAAGGCGCGTAGGAAATAATAAAATTTTAATGGAATTTGAAATCGCTGTGAAATGAGTTTTTTTTTTTTTTGCTAAATCTTAAGTTCATGTTGCAAAACTACTGTAACAATGCAACAACAACTTTAATTACAAAATGTCTATAAAAATCTCTTTGAACAATCAATTCAGAATATTAAGTCAACAAAAGTCCTTTTGGTTTCGATTTTTTAATCATAGAACACAACAAAAAGCAATAGTAACAACAAATTGGAAATAATTTCCACAACTGGGCATTTATACACAGATTACTTTTCACAGTAATAGAAAAAATACCTACACAAAAAACAGAGAGCAATATCCGAAAAAAACACATACAAAACTGTTCTAGAGATAGAAAAGCACACAATAACAACGCAATACCAACAATAACAACAAAAGAAGTAATAGTAGCAGTCGGTGGTAGTAGAAGTAAAAGTAAAAAATATCACATTTTCAATTTAAGTAGAACAACTTTAATCACTTTCATTTAAATGCTTATGACATTCTTTTAACATTTGCTTTTATTTTCTGTTACACAGATTTTTTATTATTGTTGTTGTTGTTGTTATTGTTTGTTGCTCTATTCTACTACTCTTTGGTACATAATAATTGTTATAAAAAAAAGTGTTATTGTTGCTTTAGCCATATGTATCATTTGTGTTGTTGTTGTTATTGTTTTACTATTTTCTTTGCAGAAGTTTTTAAATGTTTTTTGTTGCACGCATCCGTACAACCATTCAACCAGTTCAGTTGGTAGTTGATGAGAATGATGATGGTACTGTAAGCACTCAGCGTTTTAATATATATTTTTTTCTTCGTTTTATTTTTATTATTTTTTACTTTTGTAGCTACTGAAATTCTTTTTTTTTATTGCATTCACAATTTGCAAAAGAAAACTGTGACAAAACAAAAGAAAAAAAAACTTGCTGTGACACACATTAAGGCTGAAGAATATCTAGGAGAAATTAAACAAAAAAAAAAAAAAACAAAAACACACAATTAAAGAGGATGTAACATTTTATGGTGATTCTTTTTAAAGTTTTGGACCCTTGTTATTTAGCTCATTAAGATGTTCAAATAAAAAACATAGAAGTTTAGTGCTTTTTAAAACTTTATATTCATAAAATGTTAGAACATATAGGATTTAATATGTTCTAACATTTTATGAATATAAAGTTTTAAAAAGCACTAAACTCGTGAATGGGCTTGATCTATTTCTGATTTAGTTCTAATTGCCATATGCATAAAAAATAAAATAATTTTAAAATGCGTTTTATGACATTCAATATAATTTAAAGGTGCCATTTCTTAAAGCTGTAAATGAAACAAATTCAAAAATACACTTTAATGAGCTTAAGACATTTACAAATTCATAATCCAGTACGAGCCTAAACTTGTATCGTTTTATCCTACTTAAATGGAGAGATATTGTGCTTACGGCAAAGCTATGAAAAATGAAAGCAACAACCAGTGTTGTCAACTTGGCGCGTTTCGCACCATTTTGGGTGCTTTTTCGAATTTTTTGTGCGAAAAACACGTGTTGGTTTTTTTTTTTTTTTTTAATTTTGGGGCTTTTTTTAAGTTGTGGTGGCACCACAAAAAAATTTTTGTACAAAAAATACACCTGTTTTAATACCATTTCGTTTAAGACGTACCGAATCATTAGCACAAAATGAAACGGTATTGTTGTTGTATTAATTTATGTTATGTTAAAAAAGAAACATTTCACTGTATGGAATATACTATCCCTTTTAGATTTTCATGGTTATTGTTTTTGTAGTAAAGGTTGCTGTCGTATCTGTTAAACAGCTTAGCAAAAGCAGAGTTTTGCCGTGATCAGTTAACCGACTTCAAAAAAAGCAGGAGGTTATACAATTCGACTGAATATTGCTTTTTTATGTTTGCGCCTGCAGAACTCAGTCATTTCTGAACCGACTGTGAAAATTGTTGGTAATATGATAGATTATACTTACAGATATGTAGGTCTCGTTTAATAAACAGTTCATAATCTTAAAAATTAAAGGGTGTCCCCATACATATTTTTTAGGTGTATTATGAACTGTAAAGGACGATTCTGTAAAATATAAAATGACTGTGTATTACTATAGCTCCCAATAACAAAAAATTATACAAAAATAAATCTAAAAATTAAAGGGTCCCCATAATTGATGTAAATTTACTTATATGGGCCTATGTTGTGAACCGTTACAGACAAACGCTTGTAAATTGGACAGAATGACGGTTGGTATGGCCGCTTTAGTAACAAGTGTTAATACTAAAAATTATGAACTAAAGGGTGCGCCTATAGTTCTCTTAATTTGATGTATATGGCCATACTCTTTAACAGTTGTAGACAGACGCTTGAAATTTACAACGAACCTGAATTGCTGAGTCCGCTATAACAACAAGTATAACATTTGGATTTGGAAGTTAAAGGGTGTCCCATTAGTTGATGTAATTTCAAATTATTCATAATTTTTTTTTTTTTTTTTTTTGAATTTATCAGCCTTTAATAAAATGAATTTTGTAGGGAAATTTTACTTATTAAACTGTATGTATGTAATTATACAGAAATATTCTTTTATGAATGATCGCTGTTTTTTATTTTAAAATTGGTGTATGCAATATATGAAAAAAATGTATTATCTAGTACAAATTAACACAAACATGTTTGTTTATTTTTTTATTTTTGTTAAGTTTTATTTTTTAATTTTGTTTGTTTGTAAAAACCTTGAACTTTAAGACTGCTTTATTGTTTTATTTTTAATACAAAAAAATTACACTTTTTTTTGAAAAACTAAATCATTAAAGATTTTAAATAAAAAAGAAATTATAAAACTTGGTGCGTTTCCTCTTAAATGGTGCGTTTTTTTCTCCACTTTGGTGCGTTTTGAAATTTCAAAGTTGACAACGCTGGCAGCAACTATGAAAAATTATTTTTTTTATCTATCATACACTAGATTTAATCTATCTACATCTATATATATATATATATATATATATATATATATATTGTTGAAAGTGTGTTGCGACTTTATAACTCACGAACGGTCAAACCGAATTCGATATTTTTGGGGTTTGTTCGTATGGTCGGGTAGATGGTTTATCTAAAATGTGCACGTATTCGTTGAACGCTTTCCGGCTGCACCGATTTGAAAAAAAATTTAAACAGAAATAGATATTAATTTAGAAGGTTCAAGAGAGTATGTTTTTAAAAAAAAAAAAAGAACATGACTGATAAGTGGAGAAGAGAAAAAATGAGAGAAAACGATTAAAAAAAAACAATTTTAAGAATATTTGAAAATTAAAAATTTTCTGACTTATACGGTACAATAGGCAGAAGGAAATCTGTTATAACTTCCATATGAATTCACTAAAAAAACTTTCTTGGAACTGTAGTCGTGATACAATTATTCGCACTAGGGTAGCGAAGTGCCCCAGAAACAGCTAGTACATATAAATAAAAAATTGTTGCAAGTCAGTTGTGACCTTATAACTCACGAACAATCAAACCGAATTCGATAAATTTGTATTGTCGTGTAGATGGTTTATCTTAAGCTTGCTTAAAATCGGTTGACGCTTTCGTGATTGTTTGTGCGTGCATAAAGCACGGCTAAACGATTGAACCAATTTTAATGAAATTTGAAACACGGGTAAATATTTGTCTTCATGGTATAATACGGTAGTTATATTTTTAAATAGCCGACCAGAATGGGAGTTGAAGCGGAAGAGGGCATTTTTATGCATCTGAATTGATCTTAACAAGGTCTAGGCTAATCGATTTTAATAAAATTCGAAACAAAGATAGGCTCTTATGGATATTAATAAAATTAGATCCACAAGATACTTGATACATATATCCGAGTGTATAACATCCTAAGAAACTTGATCGATTTCTCACGTATGCCGAGTAGCTAGAAAGGCACAAAAATAAAATCCATGTAACGCCGAATATAATAAGCTAGTTTAGTGTAATTTTTAATTTTAACTTATCCTTAATTCAATTGTATTGAAGGATGAAATATAATTCAAAAAAATAAAAATCAGAATTTTCATCTTGTAAATTTAATGGTTGATATAATCGTCCATATTTTTGGCATACAGCTATTAATAAGAGAATAAAACATCTTAGCATCGAATAAACTATCGCTTCTGTAAGCAGATGTTTTGATAACGATCCTTATTTTTGTGAACAACTACAGACATGAACCGCCGTTACAAAAGGTAAACATTCACAAAAGATTATTTTTGTTCTAGAATTGATGATCAATAACCATTTCAAATACCAATATTTTGAGAATCTAGCCGGACATTAATTTTTTATTTTTTTTGATTATATTGGCCCTTAAGAACTATTCAACTCACCTAAGTCAATGAAACTTGGCAAAAAAATATGTATAACGGTCATATGCATAGAAAATCTAAGAGTCTTATATCAAAAGCCAAATTGATTGAGTGAGAACTTTATTACATCAATAAAGCTCAACATAAACTCAAAAATGTTTTGTATAAAAACACAGTTACAAAAGGACAAATCTAAAGCCATGGCCTTGAAAATTCACTATACGATACAGGATTTGGAAGTCTTTTGAACTTTATACCCAAATTTCTCTATTTCTTTAATTTAATTTTCAGCGTAATGTCCGGCTACATTATCTAAATACCTGTGCATCAGTTATGTAGTACTTTTGCGGAGTGCAAGTAATCAGGCTTTGTTTAGTTAAATGAATTCATCAGTAAGCAAAACTGCTGAATAGCAAATAGATAAAAAATTAAAAAGTTGAATGAGACATTATTGCACACTTAAAAATTAATTGTTTCTTGTGGATTTTTGGCCAACAGCATTATTGATCTACATTTCCTTTTAAATGATTTTAAAGTCGTCGTTACAAGAAATGATGTAAGTTTTCGGAGTATGCTTAATAAATTTAATAAAGAATATTTCTATGAATTAATGACATAAGTCTCAGAAAACCATGGGATTTTTAAAAACTCATTTTTTTAATATTGATGTTTCACGATAATTCCAAAACCTTTTCAGCATAAATTATCATATAACTTTGCTCTCGTGTTTCCATAATGTAACGGACGAATATCTTGAATGGAATTATCCTTGAATTGAATTTTTTCCTAATTTTAAGACAATCATTAAAGACAAATATTTAATTCTAAATATTTTTTAATGTGGGCTTATAATTCCATTTCAGTTGCAATAGTTCTAAAATGAATAACTATTTATAAATCTACCAGATAATAAAATTCAACTTAAGGTTAAACCAAGTGTCTGTAAGTATTTCTAGCTAAAAACACAAAAATAGCAACGTTTTTTAAAAATAGAAATTCTTTAAGCAAAATACTTCGGAATATATCTTTGCTTCTTTGTTCCTGCTTGATACGTAAATATATCAAAATTTTTTCAAAAATAATTGTTACTTGAGAAAACAAACTATGTTGCGTTCTCGTTTTTAGTGTTAGCAAGTAATCCCTTTATACTAAAATGTGGAAAAAAGGAAAAACCAACACAATCCCTGAAGGTAAACAAGCCAGTCAAATCTATAAAAAATTAGAAAAAATAGCAAAGAAAACTAAAAAACATCAAGCAAGTACAAATTGAAATGCCACACCCACTTGGGACAAATAACTCCAACATATATATAATCATATACAAACAAATAAACACAAAAATGACCAACAAAACTATATTATGTGGGGGCAATTTTAAAATTTTTCTAAAAAACTCTGTCGCAATTCTAATAGTTATTGAGTCGCTTTCTGCCTTTCTTTATTTAATTGTTTTATTTTCTTAAAGTGAGTTTATTTAAAACATCAGAATTTCTAGTAGCGCTCGACTAGAGATTACGGCAGAATTAAACATGGTTAAAACTGGATAAAAAAAAAATTGGCCTTAAATTTTGATACACTCATGGCATTCATTCAGGCACAAAACTTCAGGTGCAAAACTAAAGGTCGATAATTCCTCTACCTAAGCCGTATGAAACTTCAATGTAATAAGAAAATACAAATTAATTTTTTTAGCCAATTCTCACACTTTAGGACGTACTCGTGATAAAATATTTTTTTATACTCTCCAACCAATAGTTTAACAATTTGTATTAAAGATTTTATTGAATTCAAATTATAACTTTTAATTATTAAAATTTTTCCTCAGAGAGACACAAAATTTTTTTATCAAAACTCTATTTTGATTATTGTCTATAATTACAAGGGCTGCTATATATATTTCGGGCCTGGCAACACTGAGTGCTGCCAAGTGCAATCTGACATTTCCATTGGAAAGTTTGTCATTTTTAAGCATAATCGTACTCAAAACGTTTTGACGTACGACCATTATTTGTGTTTTTTACAGTGACTTGAAAAACTTATAAAAAAAATGGAATTAACTCGTGAACATTTTCGTGCCATCATTTTTCACAACTTTCGACGTGGATTATCACGACAAGAGTGCATTGATGAACTTAAATCTTTGTATGGCGATGAAGCACCATCCTATAGCACTGTGAAAAATTGGTATAATGAATTTAATCGTGGCCGAAGCTTGCTCAAAGACGAATTCCGTGAAGGTCGTCCAAAAAAGGCTGTTGTGCCAGAGAACATTGATGCCGTGCGTGAACTCATAATGCAAGATCGACATGCGACATACCGAGAGATAGAGACATCCTTGGACATTTCTTTCACCAGCATACATTCGATACTGCATGAACACCTGGCCGTAAAAAAGGTTTGTTCTCGTTGGATCCCGCACAATTTTAAAGTCACTCAAAAAAAGGCTCGTGTCGATTGGTGCAAAGAAATGCTGCAAAAATACGATTGCGGTGCTTCCAAAGTCGTTTATAAGAACGTCACAGATGACGAATCATGGATCTATGCGTATGAACCCGAAACGAAACAACAATCGATCGTGTGGGTCTTCAAAGACGAGCATAATCCAACGAAAGTTGTTCGTGGAAGAAGCACTTCGAAGCAAATGGTCGCCTGTTTCTTCGGCAAAACTGGTCATGTGGCGACTGTTCCACTTGAGCAACGTAGGACGGTCACTTCTGAGTGGTACACTACAATTTGTTTGCTTGAAGTCATCGGATAAATTCGAAAAACCAACAAGAGAAGACGAATCATTGTTCACCATGACAATGCGAGCTCTCACACATCGGCTCAAACCAGAGCGTTTTTGACCGGCCAAAACGTCGAATTAGTGGGTCATCCGCCGTACAGCCCTGACTTGACACCTAATGACTTCTTCTTGTTTCCGCACATCAAGAAAAAATGCGTGGTCAACGATTTTCGTCGCCAGAAGAAGCTGTTGAAGTGTTCAAAAACCATGTTTTAGAGGTGTCTCAATCGGAGTGGAAAAACTGCTTCGACAACTGGTTTGAGCGCATGAAAAAGTGTATAAATCATGCTGGAGAATACTTTGAAAAACAATAAAAACATTTTTGATTATAAATATTCGCATTTTCACTATTAGGCCAGAAATATATAGAGCAGCCCTCGTATTGTATTTCATCAACACTATAAATTGTTTATATATTGCTTTTCGTCGTAATTCGTAACATAATTTTACGACTTCTTTAATATAGCTCTTCTTCTTGCTACCGAGAGTTCGACTGCGTGACTTGGTCGCTGCGGTCACTGGGCACTCTCTATTCGGGACCCATGCTAGGAGAATGGGTATCCCTTTTAACGACTTCAGCAAAAGTTGTCAGGACGAGGAGGAATAGGAGACGGTGAAACACTTCCTTTGTCAATGCCCTGCGCTAGGGTGTATACGGATAAGACATCTCGATCAGCGGTACTATGAGGGCCTATCTGATATATCGCCAATGGGTTCAGGTAGGACTAGTTCCTTCTTAAGGTATAGTGGGTGGTTTACAGGCCAACAACGGACGCTGTGACTAATTCAGGGGATGAGCGCACACTTTGGTCGACTGATCTCACTTAGCAGATTTTTCTCTGCATTTTTCTTCTTCCCCGTATTCTCAGAACCGCAGTATTTTCTGCGTTTCCCTTCTCTTCATCCCCATTTCTCTTTTTCTTTGTCTCTGTAATTTCTACCCTAATCTTGTCTCTCTCTGTTTCTTTTTCTCTCTCCTTCTAACAGCAGGTAACACAAAGGGACCAATCATTGGACCCAAGTGGGCCTTGGCAACACGGCTGCCTGCCTGCTGTTTCTAATGACCTACGGGTTCTACTCTATAGTTAAATGAGAGATTTTGTTGTATGCCTTTTTATTTATTTATCTGTTTATTTATTTATTATATTTTCTTGATTTGTTAGAGTCCTTAGATATGTGTTTGTAAAGCTTTAATTTTTTTTTCTAATGAGAATGCCAACAAGCCATGATATCAAATCGTGTAGCATTACAGGCTTTACACATGCATTATATTTGCAAGTTTTGGTCTGCAGTGTAATTTCTTGTTTTCTAAATATCTCGTAGGCTTCTGATGCAAGTCTGTTTTTTTTTAATATGGTTGTTTGTTTGTTCATTACCTTCTCCGGGTGATTATACTTTACAGATAGTTAACGGATGAGTATTTTCAATTTAAATTATGATTGATTTCGACTGTGTGCGAACAACTGCTGCGTAACCTACTTATTAACCTACATTTTAATGTGTGAGTAAAAAAATCGACTAAATTTAATAACTTTGACAATTTGGATTAAAATATTTTTTTTCTGACATTTCATTACATTTTTTACGTCCATACACATTTTTAAAACAATTTTATTACCACCCTCGCTTTGATTTGCACAAGTATTACGCCTTTAACTGCAAAAGTACATTTTTGTTCTCTTTTAACCAAGAGGGAAAGAATTTTAAGTAAATCCTATTTTTATTTTGTTGTTTATTTCTTGTATTTACTTCCCTTGAAATCTGATGCGGTTTTGTAAATTCATTAATTCTTTATTTTTTCTTCTTAAAAACAGAAACAAAGGATTTTGTCCAATACCAATATAATCGTCTGTAGTATGAATTTTGTAATGAATTTATTTCATTTTTACTTATTAATCTGTAAAATTTTTTGTAGGGATTAAAGTATTTAATATCCTTAAAACAAATTTTATTAGATTTTTCTTTGAACTGTAGCTAACTTTGACTTTTATTTAAAGATTTTAAGTTTAATCCTATTACACACTATGTTGCCTTCACTCCTTAAAAAAAACTTTTTTATCAGCGATAATTCTGCGTGATAAAATAATTAAAGGAATTTTTTTCAACAAAAAAAATGCGTGTTTAACTATTGTACAAATCACACAGTCACCGTTTAAAATTTTACACTGTCCTTTAATTTTCAATTAGAATGAAATGTCCCAAGAAAAAAAAAATTTCACGTCAAAAAATTTCTACTTTAGTTTTGCTAGAGAAGTGGATACATCATGTAAATTTTTATCTATTTTAATTAGACAAATTAATTTTCAACGCAAAAATCAATTTTTGGCGCAGAATTCGTTACATACAATCAAAACCATAACACAGAATGAAAATTTGAAATTGTTTTGTATTCGTTTTAATAAACCTTTTGAATGAAAAAATAGCACTGCATACAACAGGCTTTGATTCTCTGTGTTTCACTTAAATGGCCAACATCGTTAACGTAATCATTTCATTATAAAGTAAAACATTAATTTTCACTTTTATTTTAATGTAATCGTTTGTTATTTGTTTTTCAATTATTTATCATGCTATTTGGCTCACATACACAAACATGTTATTTTTAATTGTGACAGTCGCGACGTCCAGTCACAAGTCAATAACGCGATTATTTTGTAGGTTTTTCATGCCATAAAGTTAAGTGGTTTGTTTTTAGTTGTTTTTTTTCGTTTTTAGTTTTTTTTTCGGCTCGTTTCCTTTATGGGCGCAGCTATTGTTTTAAAATGGACAAAAAAAAAAAAATAGCAGAAACTCTGAATGCATGTAAACACTTGGGAAATGCAAATGAACACATACCAACAAATCAACAATGTGCCACACAAATATATAATCAAGCAAATGAATAAATCTCTTTCCCAGCAATCAAGCGAGTGTTGAATGTTTCATTCATTAACTAAAAGCTTAATTTTTCTGTTAGTTTAATTTAAAACTAGTTGCAAAAATGAAAATTAGATTTATTTTTAATATAACCAAATGAATTATTTTCAAGCTCAAATTTTCGTATATTTTAATTTAAAAAACAGTTTATATTTCTAAAGTTTTTTGTGCTCATTTTTAAGGCAAACGAAAAACTGAAACACTAGCAGAATGTCAGGCAGCATTTGCTGGATTTTGTACGTTGTAAACAGCATCTAAGTAGTCAAATAATTTTATAAATATGAGGAATATTGATAGTCAATCGCTAGTAATTGGTTAAGATAAAATCAGAACGCATAAGCTTAAGCTTCCTTAATTGTTCGCTTTATTAATCGTCACAAATTTTTGTTCTTATTTCTGCTAATCATCTGTTTATCAGTGAATATATTAATATTAGTCTTGCAATTATTGTATGATTTTTGATAAGCAATAGACTCGAACTTCCGTCACAGTAGTATTTCACTATCATAATACTTGCTGTGAAGGATGTATGAACGAGCGATGCTTTGAAAGTAACTTTAGTATTTTTTTAATACTAAAGTTCCTCTGATCCAGCAGCTTTTTTATTTGATTATGCACGATTCTATGAAAGTTACTTGCAAGAGATTTTAGGATAACGACAAAATATTTTCACTTTTTATATCACGTCAACTATCCCAATCCATCCAGTATTTCGCTAGATTTAGCATTTTAATAAGGAAGTTTCAAGTACAAAAACTTAGGCCACTACATTTTATAATTATCTTAATTTATGATAATAACCTTTCACTTTGTATGGATGATGCCACGCCCACTGTTGCAATCTGGTTTGTATTTCGCCAAACTATAAAAAAATTTGAGTTATTTGTGAAAAATTTTCAAGGCTCTATTTATGGTAGATCGCTTGGATTAAAGAGATGATTATACATTTAGCGTGAATAATGACACGCCCACTTTTGTAATCCAGGCTATGTTTCTTTAAACTATGAATATTGATATGCGACTTACTAAAATTTCAGCGTTCTACCTTTGTATGGGAAATGCGACTCCCATTTTTCTAACAAAGCCGATTTCTTTTTATTTGAACGAAATTTCAAGGTACTACTTACCACAGTTACCAAATAAGACGGTGTGAGAAGTGCCACACCCACGTAAAATATTTAAATGTTAGTTAGTAAGTTATTTAGGAGTGGCAGCCTCTCCCGACGAAGCTCACTTGAGCACAATCGAATGGCCCGTTGTGATACTACAAGAAAGACGGCGCGACTTCCCTTACACAGTTGAGAACCATGAAGATTCCCGGATGAACTATGCTATGTCTCCTATAGAGTGAGATGATAGCTCCATAAGAGTTCCGAAGAAAGGAGAGCCCAGAATTCTTAATCTTCTTCGAGCCAGGGATGGGCAGTGGCACAGGAGGTGCAGTACGGTCTCTTAAAATATTTAAGTAATAAGTGCCCTCTATTACCAACCGCTTATATGTTAACACACTATAAATATTCCAGGAAGATAATTCCACTGATTCAAGCAGCTATAGTTTTCCGACTAACAAACACCTTTTGTGTTCCCTTGGGAACCTACACTACTTTGTTTTTTTCGCCATTTTGGTAAACATTAGTTTTGACAGTTAATAATGGGCAGTCGTGAAGTAGACACGTCGCAAATTTATTATGGAAAAATATAAATATAATCAACGTGACTTAATCTTGAACACATTTTATCAAAATGAATCATCGATTTTAGACTGTTAAAGATAAGAAAGTTACATGAAATTTTTGTAAGAAAGAACGTGCCAACAAAACGCATTATTTATCGTGTAGTAAATAATTTCGAAGAAACAGAGTCTGTAGGTGAAAGCCTGCTGAAGAAAGTGTTCAAAACAATACACTAACCTCAATTCGCTTGGCTTTCAAAGACCATTAGTTTTCATTTAAGATTCTGGTGAAACGAGAGCTTCTTCCATAGGACTATTTACGCCGCAGTACATATAACTATAGGATGTTACAGCTCGCCCATGATTTCTGTGAAAAAATTTTAATAAGTGACGAGGCACATTTTTTTCTTTGCATCCATTAAAAGTGACTGTCTGGTGTGCAGTTTAGTCAGGAAGAATTGTTGGACTTTATTTTTTTGAAAATGAAAACGGCGTAACGTGAAAGGGAGCGATATTGTGATATGAAAGCTTTTTAATGCCACAATTGCTTACTTTGGGCTTGATTAACATGTAATATCGACAAGACGGTGCCGCATAGCATATAGCCAGGATTATAATGGAATTACTGCGAGACTTCTTGTGAAATTGTGATGTTGATTGGCCTCCACGGTCGCTTGATTTAACTGATCCGGACTTTCGTTTGTGGGGATTTCTGAAAAGCAAATTTTATGCAAGCAATCCAGAAACGCTTGAGGAATTTAAACAAAATATTCGTGATGAAATTATTGAAGTACTGCGTGAAATGTGTAAGAATGTATAAAAAATGTGCTCAAAAGGGTTCGCATTTTTGAGGCAGACATTTATGATATTGTATTCAATACATAATTGCCGACAATTTATAAAACATTTATCAAGATAAGTTCTATTCTTTTTCATATAAACAAAAATTATAAACAAAGTAGTACACCTTTTCGTATACTGATTTCTAATGCAAATAAATAGCATATTGATTATAAACCTAAGGTAGAAAACAGAAAAAACTATGCATATTTTTAAACAGTAACTGTGGTCCAGCTCTCACCGGAGCCTTTGAGAAGAAAATAAAATCATAATATTGAGGCAGTGGCTGATTTTTATTAAAGTGCACTTATGACGAAAACGATGTTGTTTGAATTTCACCTGAAGCAACATATCATTGTGTTCTTGATGGTTACTCTGCTTAAGTTTGCGCATAGTTTTTAAACAAGAAACACAAAACTAAAAATATTGACAAATAAATAAAAAAGACAAAAATCAAAGTTCAAGCAAAAACAACAATAACATTGTTGTTTATCGGTAATTAATATAATCGGGATAATTAAATAAAAGAATAGCACGAAATTTTATTTGTGAAAATTAAAATTTTTAAAAATATTCCCGTGTCTTTAATTAAATAATTTGCAAAGTGCCTGTGCATATAAATAAATTATCGTAGTGTTTTTGATATTTTATTTTTCATCCTCTTTCAACTGTTTAAAAGAGCAGAAAAAAAGTCGGCCGTATACAGCGGAGAAAGAAAAATAGAATCATTGTTGGTTATTGTTGTTTTTGCTTAAACTTTGATTTTTGTAATTATTTTTTGGGCAGAAATCTTTAGTTTATTTAAAATGTTTGTCAGATGTTTCCTGAAGAGTTAAGTAAGCGTTAACGAAATAGCCATCGAGACGTGCTTTGATCCTCAATAATCAATATTGGTAATTAATATAATCGGGATAGTTAAATAAAAGAATAGCACGAAATTTTATTTGTGAAAATTAAAAATTTAGAAAATATTCCCGTGTCTTTAATTAAATAAAAATATTGAATTTTCTCTAATCTACAGAGTATTGTGTATAAGATGTCAGGTAAAGTTTGATAAAAAAAAATTTGATATCATTAACAACATTTGTTTAGTAATTTCCTTACAAAATGTTTACTGGGATCTTATGCATAAAATTAGCTTTTACCCAATAAAATAATCTTGATAGCATTTGGATTTGTATGTTTCGCAACATGCTAAAATGTTTCACTCATCCTCTAAGGTTTTTAGCCAGATACCACATTGCAACTATTCCATAAGTAGGATTTAGTTAAAGTGGTATTTGTAGATATTTTGTTGTGCTATTATTAAGTTCTTTTGTGTGCTAGTGTTTGAGATTGTTGTCAGCTTTATTGTAGTTGGGTTTACGTTTATAATCACGTTTTAGAAAATAGCTCATTTTAATGACTAAAACCAATTGCATAAAACATGAACACTAAGTACTTTAGGTTACTAATGAAAACAAGTTGTACGTTTCTTTTATTGTGGTTGATAAGTATTTATTGTTGTTGTTGTTGCTCTTGTTGATTGTATTATTTTATTTGCTAACATGCAAAGCAAATTAGTCATTTATAGCTTTGTTTGTGCTAAATTTGTTTAGTTATTATTGACTTTTAAAGTATAAATATCATTTTAGTTTTTTAAAAGTTCTTTATGCGAACTTCAACAGAAAATTTAATTTTAAAATTTTAACACACTCTCATAAGTTATTAGTTATATTGCTTTTAAGAAGCCGAGATTGATAAATTTAAGCATTTGGTTAATTGAACAAGATATAAATATTTTTACGATTTTCAAAAGTAGGAATTTCTCTGATTGCATATAGAAGCAAAATTCCGACTACCCAAAGTCTTTTTTAGCAACCTTTACTAGTATATCTTGTTTGATTTTTTGCCACGATTATTTATTAGCCCAACATGTGTTTACGAAGGCATTTGTACCATGTTTTGTGAGTTTAGGGAGACTCGAAGTACACGATGTACACGATATAGCTTTGCAGTGCGCAGTATGTCTTTTTTTATACAAGTGACTAAAAACATAAATGCCACAGAATCATGTGTGATTTCTTTTCTATCTAAATAACGTTTAGTCTAAGTTTGGTCCACAGTTTTTTATCTCTCCAAGTATGGCTTAAATTTTAATGTTTAATCCTTTTTTATCCATAATGGCACCTTCACCGTCTCATCGTTTCAAATTCCCAATTTTCTAAAAAATAAAACCTCAGAGACCTACATCAAAAGCCAAATTGATTTAATGATAACTCCATTGAATCAATAAGGCAGAATCCACTGAAGAGATATATGAGCAGTAGCAAAATGGCCATATTGAATTTACCTTCCCCACAGTAATACATTTCATGTTTTAGTTTAAAATAAAAAATATTTCATAAGAATATTATAAAATATTTATATTTGTAGAAATCAAGCACAATTAGAGAAAATTAATATAAAAAAAATTTAAATAAGAAATTTTCTTGTTAAAAAAAATAAATATTAATTAATCATCTTATTTAAGCAAAGCCCATGTACAATTTTTTCCTTATCAGCTAAAAATATAGAGGACGCAGTATTCGTTTATAGCATTATTTACGATAATCCAATAAGCTATTGGAAAAAAAATTATGCATACTTTGAATACTTGCACATTTATCTTTATAAATAAAAGACTGGTATGTATAACTCAATTTGGACAGAATTTTTAAATGCTTTTAAATTAAATTTTATCCCAAAAATGTATGATTGCTTTCTCTGTGCCGTTAATAATTAAAAGTCTTAAATCCTTTTGTGTTTAATTAAAAATCCTTTTAAATCAAAAAATAAAAAACGTCTCAGCATTGAACTGTTGAACAAAAAAAAATATTAATTAAAATTTGTACATTATCGGATGAAAATGAGACGGCAGACAATTATTGTTAGCAGACTATTGAATATTTTAATGCTGCTGTGTATGACATGAATATTTAAACAATAGAGATAGAGCTAAAGAAATAAAAGCTGATGAAAACATAATTGAATGGAAAAATACTAGAAGAATATTTTACATCCCTGAGCAAAAAAAAAGCAATATGTTCGTCTTTAATTTAAGTTTTGTTTTTTTTTTTTTTTTTTGTTATTTAATATGTTTTATTATTAATTTAATTGATGTGTTCTTTGGTAACTTAAAAACGAAAATTGTTTACTGGTACTGTCACTGTAGAAATGCGCTGCAAAAAAATTATAATACATACTACTGTGTTTACTACACAGATACATAACGGTGTCCTATAATAAGAAAAGTGAAGTAAAGAAATTTTGTGAATTTTTAAAGTGAGAAAAAAATAAACAGGCAGCCAAGATCTAGAAAAATTTGCGCGATCAAATAAAAGTTTAATCTTCGTTGGCTTGTGCTAACATGTTAAAAGTCTAAGATTGCCAGAAAAGTCAACTTTGGCACCGGTACTAATAATAAGCAAGATTAAGCAGCAAAAAAAGTAGTACATGTCTAATTGTAATGAGTGCCGAAAAATTTGTATATGCAAAGAAAAAGAATGATTGTTATATGGTCCCAGTTACCATATTAATTTCTTTGTAACAATGTACAATGGCGAAGAACAAATTATAGTTGTTTTCAACAAAACTTCAGTCACGACAAACAATTTTTTGTTAACATTTAACTATTGTGTGGTTACTGTGCAAAATAATGTAACATGGTTGGTTTTAACTTAAAAAAATTCAAGCTACAACCAAATTTTTATTACGTATTAAAAATAATATAATAAATATTTGCGTTTAAAAATATTTTGTTCTTAGTCTTGACAAAATGCTTTTCTATCAATTTAGTAATTTTTTTGTTAACTATAACAGATGTTAAATTAAACTCTTATTTTAAATGTTTGTTTATTAATTTAACTCATATTACACTGTACAACACACCAAAAAATTACAAGGTCCGGGCTATAAATTCTGATAGAGTAGACAAAAAAAAGATATACGTGTATCGGCGTTTTGAAAGTTTACATCTGGATTTCATTTGAGAGGGGGTTAAAGTTTCCCAGCTCTGGCGAGCTCCAATTTTTTCACTTGATGTTTTTTTTTTTCTTATTTTTTAAAAATGCAGTTTGGTATTCCTTTGCGGTGGTTAGATCCAGGTGAACATAATGACGCTACGTGCTATGTGTGCCAAAATATTTCCATATTAAAATTGAATAGATATAGGCGAAAGAGTTTTGTATTCAAAACTGTGCCATCAGCCATGCTGCGATTTCCGCATTCTGACGAACTCCCAGTACCTGTGCTACAACTTCGAAGTCCTAGTCATTATGTTGATGGAACCATCGCTGAAACAGGAACCTTTTATTGCGTTCATATGTCAACAAAAATTCATTTTTTAAATTCCCATATGGATTACTTTGAGAACCAGTTGTCAACAGAATCTGATGAGCATGGTGAAAAATTTCATCAGACATGCGCACCCATTGAAGTACGCTATAAAGGTAAAAGCATTCATTCGCTTATCGCTGAAATATGCTGGACATTGTATGATAATGAAGTGGAATTGCCAAGAGCTAAAAAAAATGTAATTAATGCTATCCAAATTTGCTTTAAAACAAAATTCTTAATAAATGCGAAATTAACCCTAAGCTCTCTTTTGTTGCGTCTTATTTCTGACTTTATGGTTGAATTTTCCTTTTTGGTGTATTCAGGGACTTATAGTAAAATTTAACGGGTAACATTTTTGTGGAACATTTTAACCCTCTAAAACCCTGTTTTAATGGTGTTTTTTGCTATTTTTTAAAAGAAGGACAAAAAAGACCCATATCTTGAGGAGTTAGAGGGTTAACATTTCTACAAAAATGTTCTCCGTAACATTTTACATAAATTTGCTGCACACATTTTTTACCTAAAATGTAAGGGTCACATGGTTTCTTATGCCGTTTAACAATAAGAATGTGCCAGAGCTGGGAAACTTTAACCACCTCTCAAATGAAATCCAGATGTAAACTTTCAAAACGCCGATACACGTATATCTTTTTTTTGTCTCCTCTATCAGAATTTGTAGCCCGGACCTTGTAATTTTTGAAAAAATTTGTTACTAAATAAAGCAACAAATAATAACAGTCTTTATTATATAAGGAAATCTCTGCATTCAATTACATAACCTGACATTTTAATTTAATGTTTATATTTAAAAACAATTATGGTTAATGGTAAAGTACCATGTTATTGTTTAGCTAGAAAAAATATGTTTGCAAGACCAATTTTATTATTATCAAATGTAATAATACTATGTTTTGCTAACTGTTATATAATACAACCATGCGTCTAGACTATGGTTATCTCAACCATGTTTTTTTTCCGTTTGGGCAGAAATCTATTTTAGGCATTAAAAATATGCCAGTGAAAACTAAAACTATTGATAAAAAGAACAATTCGCGATGGTTAATTTTTCAAATATCAAATAACTTGTTAACCATGATGCACGGTCTTTGTAGCCATTTAAGCTTTAAAAAGAACGTTCTTTTTATAGTAAAATGTCGCCTCATATTTTAAATGTTATGTGAAGTTAAGAAGAGTTAGGGAATGATTTTTTTAAGAATCAAGTATATTTTAATAAACTGATAAAACTTACTCATAATCGTGCATTTATTTATGAAGATTTTTAAGCAGAAATACAAGTTGACAGCATTCAGTTTTCGCAAAAATTAATAATTAATTAATATTAACTAATAATCAACTAATATCTCAACGCGCAAAAGACAAATACTTGGGAATACTTCTTGATAGTTTTCCCACTAAACAACACTAAAATAAACTGGATGCTTGTTAGATATTCTGCTATAAGCTCAGATTGAAATCTTCCAGAAAAAAGTTAGACATTACCTTAAAGAGTACTTGCCATATAATAACTTACTTTTGTGATTGCCATATTATGTTACTCGCTTACAAAACTCATTACATTAGTTTGTGAAAAAGGAAGTAGTAATCGAATTAGAGGATACCTTAAAAAGCGTACTTATTATCATCATTATTATTTCCTACAATAATCAATGTAATCAATTCTCAGTAATTAATCATAAAAGTAACATGCCTTGTTAATATCATCATCAGGTTAGAAAAGTCCTTACGCTAAAAGTGATTAATTTAACACTCCATTACCTTCTCTAAAATTTTTTGCTGGGTTTATATCTCTACTTAAAATTAATCAAAAATTCTGCAGCTACCTGCTGTATTAAAAATTTTATTATTTACAAAGATCTGCAGGTGTCTTTATTAATTCATTGTAAATGCAAAAACAGTAATTTGATAAGCCGGTAGAACATCCAGGCCTTATAACGCAACTGCAGGTTAAAAGATCGTAGTTACATTCGGCCATAAAAAATGTTATCATTCTCTTATCTTAACAAATATTATAGAAAGGAATTAAGCCTAGGCCACACAATGAGCGGCAAGGCGGCTTAAAATTGCCGCTTTCCCGCTTTTCGCTGACTTTGTAGACTTTTCCTTAATGCGTCTCAACTAAATTTAATTTATTAAAATTTTAATGGTCTTACAGATTAATAATTTAAGAAACAATATTGCGTTTAAATATTTTAAAGTTTTTAATATTTATATTGCTCTAAAAATTGTACCTCCTTATTTTTAAATGCCTACTTACTAAACAGTCACAGACGTTCGTTTACGCAGACATAATCTTTTCTGTCTCAATGATTTCACAATCACAATTCAAAGTAAAAAATAATGAAAACACAATCAGTTTTTTTTGCCTTTCTTCTTTTTAAATGAGTTTGTCTAGTATCTATGTTCGATAATAATATGAAATAAAACACTTTAATCGGTTTAAGGTAAGTTCAAGCCAACATTGTTAACTACGAAAATTAGAATTTTAAGATAGGAAAATTAAAAGTACTTTTAAGCAAAATTTACGGTTCATATTAAACTTAATATGCATTTAAGTATTCTATGATTTAAAATGTGAGCGACCTCTTCTTTTATATTGTGAAGAAATCGAAAGATCACAAAAAAATATGACGAAAAATATGAGAGAATTTTTCACTGGTAGATAAATGCATTAAAACATCTACTACTGGTTTTAGTATCGGAGATGGTGCAATCATATTAAATTAATAATTCTTCTATAACGGTGCAAACGTATGGCCACATACATATACCATATTACATTAAATATTAAGACATCCTTAAGTTCCGTCACCAAACTTTATACTTGTGATAAAGCGGACTTAGTACTACAGCTCCATGTTAATTTCATTCGTTTGAAAATATACATCAAATTACAGCAATCATATTGGCAATTTAAATCCTATACTTGCTGTTGCAGCAGACTTAGCATTCAGGTTCTTTAGAACTTTTAATCGTCTGTCTATAACGGTTGGGCACTTTGCCCATATACATCAAACTACATCAACTATTGTATAACCCTTTTTACTATACCAAGCAAAGTAGTGCACAGTCTGTCTAATTTTCAAGTTTTTGTAGATAACGGCTCACTAGATACTAAATACGGCTATATAGATCTAACTACACAATTTTTTGGTACGCCCTTTAATTTATTAATATAAATTACAAACTTATTCTTACAGCGGACTTAGCATATACAGGTCCCTTGTAAGTTTCAGCTGTCTGTCTACAACGGTTGAAAAGATTGGCCACATACATCAAATTATTATTAGGACACTCATTTATTTCCAAACTCAAATTTTATACTTGTTAAAGCGGACCTATTGGGGCACCCTTTAATTTCTAATTTTGAAAGTTAACACCTCTAACTACAACGGTCATAGAAATCGACGTTCTGTCCAATTTACATGTCTATAACGGTTTTAAAGATAGATCTATATACGAGTAGGCCAATTAAGGTAACCTATGGGGACACCCTTTAATTTTTTATTTATTTTTTTAATATATAATGTTACCCAGTTTTTTTTTTTAATTTTAAAGTGGGCCTTTTACGGTTCACAATTTTGTGTGGAGACTCGCTTTAATTTTTAAGATGATGAACTGTTTTTAAAACGGGACCAATCTGTAAGCATCACTTTTTAAATAAAAAAAATTCAAAAAGGATCCATAAATGACTGAGTTATATAGAGACTGTCAGTCGACAGTCAACATTTGAAGTCGAAACAAAGCCACAACAAAGCTGGTGTATAATATAGCGACATTGTAATTAATTTTCCTCAACCAAATTTAATTATTTTGATGTGGAGGAAATATGGTACAACATAGCATGCAATTGGTGAAACACTTCCACTACTGCATGAGGAATTTTCTGATTAAATTCTAAATTACAACCACTTGTTCAAATTGCTCACATGCCTGCCATTTAGTGCAGGCCATACCCTGTACACTTTATGATTCATTTAACAATAGCATTTATAATCAAGAAAAGTATTTTCCACTCAATTAGTATTTTTCGTCAATATCGTCATATCCTTTTTCTAAAATAAAACACACGTCTGAATGGTTTCAGAACCCTTATAAACTTAAAAGGAATTAAAAAGTAATAGAACAAGTTTTAATAAGAAAAATTAACTTTTACTTTGACGAAGACGAAGACAATAAAGTTAATTTACGTTTATTATTTTCCTTCTTCTCTTTAATTACACACATACTCATATATAATTATCAGAAATTTTGCTGACGATTTTCAACCACTAATTTCATTTATTTAATGTCATCTGTTCACTGTATTATTTTAAATCTAAAAACTTTGAAAATTAACAAACTCCTGTTGTTACTTTTATTGTTGCTTTTTACAAAGTGTTGAATACTTATTCAATTATATGGTTGTTAGAAAAGAGTTATAGAATAAATTTATATTTACTCCCTAAAGGAAGTTTTTATTTTGAGACAGTTAAAGACATTTGTTACAATAATTTAATTTTATGGAATTATAAATACCATTCACAATATCTGGCGAAACCGTTAATCTCAGCTTCTTGTATTGAAGAGCTTACCTAAAAGATAAGAAATAAACAAAGAGGAATTAGAGATCTTAAAATTTAAAATTAGAAAAAGAGTTATCGATTTTTATAATATTTAATAATATAGAGACAAATGGTGGATGAGAAAATTATAAAGTCACATTAAAATATAGAGCTATTGCTTGATAAATTATTTAAGAAACAATTATTTTTATACCTTATTTTCTTTTTCCAATTTTTTAACTTTTAAGTAGTTCGATAACACATGCGTTTGTAATTTTAGGCGCTTTTTCCTAACTAGTAATAAATTTCTATATGTTAATGTCTTTTAGTATATCAATTATTTTAATATTTTGTGTACAAATTTTGGTTATTTTGGAAAAAATATTGCTAACTGTAGCTTAACGATTTGTAACTCATGGTTCACTATTTTATTTAGTCGTAAAATCTTTCAAAAATTAAAATTTTTCTTAAAAAGTATGATAGGGCAGATTATCAGCCTGTTCATAGAACACGTCAAGAGCCAAACGAAACCGGATGACATATGGACGAATACGTAATAATTAGCATCCTTGTAAGACGTTCCGGTTTTTGCGTTTAACTTACGTTGTGTTTCGTATAAATAAATGTATGTCAAATCGAAGTATTGCCAATGTATAAATTAATATTTTCTATTTACTTATTTCATATAAATTTTTAGTTTCTGCCTTAAATAATGGTAACCCTAGCTCGGCGCTTAAAAAGAAACATCTGTGTTTTATAAACAAAACAAAATTATTAAACAATAAATTAAAAATTTTTTTGCAAAACAGAAGTTTAAACAATAGTTAAAAAAATAAAAAAATAATTTTAAAATGTATGTATAATTCTAATAGATGTTTTTGTTAGTGATGGGCTCATTTTCGACGTGTCTGATACTACAATGCGCGATACATAAACCAGAAACAATTGCCATTTGCTACGTTTTTACAAAAACAAACAGTTCTGTACGATTTTTCTAATCTTTTGCAATAATTCATAAAATGTTTATTTTTATGCGATCAGAGTTGATTTTTTTAAGAGGGAGAATTAGTTTAGTCCTTAAAGCGAGAGAGAGATGAGTGTGGCTACATTGCTTAGGTTAAAGGAACGTGACAAAAAAATGGCGGTTTTCCAACAAATATTTTATTAAAGCTTTCTACACAATTAAGGTAGATAGATGCGATGAATGCTTATGAAGGTCGTAGCGGTCCAGAACGTGCAGCATTTCATTCTGCTAGCGTCTAATTTTTCTTGTTTTCTTTGGAAAACGTCCGTCAATTCATTTAAATTTCTTTATTGTAATATATTTTGTAAGTTCTTCATTTCCTTGAAAGCTATGACAAAAAAGTGTCAGAATAACACCTTTTATCTCTGAACAGCAGCCTAACAAATATTAGCTTTTTTATAGATGCAATATGGAAAATTTTAAAAATTAGATTTTTGTTACGAACGAAAATTTAGGCCGTAAAAAATGGGCGGAAATTTAGGTCGGAAAGTTTTGGTACAATCCATTTGCTAAATAAAAAAAACTAATTACTCAAGCTTTAAAACTTTCTGTCAATTGCAGGGAAAATAATAACAATAAACAATTTTTATACCCTTAATCATGAAAAGTGGAAAAAGGGTATTCTTAGTTTGTCATTCCGTTTATAATTTCTACAATATCCATTTCCGACCCCAAAAAGTATATACAGTGGTGTTCCATAAAATTGAGCCACCTTTAACTACAAATTTCAAAAGAGAAATTTAAAACTAATCTTTATAACAATTTTAAAGGTTTGTAATTTTTTCCCAATCAGGATTTCAACCGTGGATCTTTTAAATGAATTAACATTGACACTTTACTATCAAAGAAAAAAAAAACAATTGTCATAAATAATTAAAATTATACACTAGAGACATTTTTAAATTACCTCAGCACTTATTTGAATATACTTCATTTTTGATAACGACTGCGCAATGTTTTGGCATAGAGTCTACAAGTTTTTGTCATGTCTCAATTGGAATATCATTATTATTGTTTACTAATACCAACATGTAATCTTTATTGGTTGCATAACTTTCTTTAAGAGCTAATTTAACTATTCTCCATAAGTTTTCAATGGGGTTTGGTCTGACAACGGAGCAGGTTAGCTTAAAACATCAAATCCATTGCTTTTAAACCAATTTTTTGGCCGCTTCGAAGTGTGTTTCGGGTCATTGTCTTGCTGAAGCCACATTTCCCATTCTGCGTAAGACATTATGAATTTTTAAAGCAGATTTGTGCAAAAAATGGCATCCAATCTTTCTTCAATCCGTACGATGGGCCGAGTTCCATAACATGAGAAATACCCCACAACATAATATTTCCGCCAGCGTGTTTAATGGTTTTTATGGCGTATTGAGGAAGTGGTTCCATGTTCGCTGGTCTTCGTACACAGTAACTACTTCCGTCACATTTAAATAAATGTATTTCTGATTCATCAGACCATAAAATATTTTGCAACTTGCTGCCAAGACAGCTCACATTTTCTTCTGCAAACTGCAACCTGTTTTTCAAATAACTTTTTTTAAGATATGGAACTTTTCTTGCACTTTTTGACTTCAAATTATTTTTAATAAATAACTTTCGCAATGTTTAACTGGCTTCATCGAGGTTATATTCTTTTTTTTTAACGTGAGATGTCGCGAATGTACTTCTTTATACACAAGTTTTATTGCTTTTTCCATCAGTTTTTAGAACATCCAACAAACGCTTTCCATGGCTTTCACCTTGTTTATGGAGATTTTTTTATAATTTTCCTACGCTCTGGATTATAATGTTTAGATCTACCAATTCTGGATTTTCATAAGAACAAATTATAGAAATTACATTACGTTTATCATAAAAAAACATAAACTTACTTTTAAACTTTTGAAAAAAAATTTTTTTAATGCCTCTATTTTAAAGACTCTCCTAATTGCAGTTCAAAGAAGAATGACTCTAATTTTTAAAATATTGATAAGAAAATTTTAATGATAATAACAAGTTTATAAAGATTAAAAACAAACATCAACTATAAAGTTACAATTTTACATGTCAAAGTTATTTAAAGAGAAATAAGAACAGTAAAATCTAAAAAAATACATTGTCTCTATTTTATGGAACACCGCTAATATTCTGAGTACTTATGCATAGCGATGTCCCTCTTTCCGTCCGTGTTAGTGTGAAATCAAGTTTTCCAAGACACTAGATAACCTACAGAAATTTAAATACGCTCGACATGGGTTCCAAAGATTTACTATTAGAACAAGATCGTACTTGTCATTCGAGGCAGCGTGCTAAACACTAAGCCTGCCTCTAATTTTTCGATATCATCTGAAAGAATAAAGTAACTCCAAGAAAAAAAACCCAAATATATGGCACGATATAGAATTAAAATGTAAGAAAATAACATTAAGTAAAAAAAAATTTGTTCTCGTCTATATTTTACGAGTTATTGGCACCATATTTTTTGATATCACTATGAGTATTATTTAAAAGCCTTTGAAGATATCGTTGAGGAGATACCAACATTTCTTAATTCTCCGCCACTAAAATACTTGCTTTTTTTATTGGAGTTACTTCTCTAGACTAGATTTACACATATATTGAAGATTATATAGCATTCGTCGTAGGCGAATATAGCTCTCTTACTTGTTTATTTGCATCTGACCATGAGTTTTTTAATATTTAAGCTTTAGTTTTGTAATTCA
The DNA here is from genome assembly GCA_916610165.2 of Gymnosoma rotundatum. Lineage (NCBI taxonomy): Eukaryota > Metazoa > Arthropoda > Insecta > Diptera > Tachinidae > Gymnosoma > Gymnosoma rotundatum. The sequence goes on along the minus strand of OU744336.1, from coordinate 156,055,299 downwards.
TACGAAATAATGGAAAAACATATTTTTTATACTAATTTTTATGGTTACTTTATCATGCAAAGTGAAATTTTGTAACATGATGTTACAAGTTTTTGTCATTGATATTTTGAAAGCAGCTGGAAATAAGAGGGTTTCTATGAAAATGCAATATGCCGTCTCATGTATTTCAAAAAGCAATTTTTGGCAAAAAATATAGTCTTTGGCATTATATAATCGATACTGCGCTGTATTATCAAATGAAAAAAAAATGTTACCAAAGAACTTGTTAAAACTTGGTGCTTTGATATATTTTAAACTACTGCGAGTATAAAATGCCACAAGTGCGAGAGCAAAAATAAATTTAAGTCGATTAAATCTGACAGAATAAAAACTTGTTATAGAATACTGTCGTCTAATTCTGACAGATATAAATTTGTTATTTAGTATTTTTAGTTGAAATGTCCAAATTTTCAAACAAATAAAGTAACAGATAAAAGTTTTTCGTTTTTCTCTACTTTTAGACTTTCTAATATGAAATGAAAAAACTTAAAGCAAGACATTATACAAGTTTGACAAAAAATTTTTTTTCAGATATTTAATACCTTTGAATTGCTTGAGTATAAAATAAAATTTTTTCTATTTATTTTTAAAACATTTTATAAGATTCTTTTGTCTTCTTCTTCAGCAGTCATAAACAACGTTCAGGTTATCTTAATATTAGCCAGCTAGTAAAATGCTTTTGTTTTTTTCTTTCTTTTTGAAAATGACAAGTAATTTAAAACAAAGTTTAGATTGAATTTTCTAAAAAAAACAACAAGAACATTTATACCGCATAAGTTTCGAAAAATTACCCAACTGAATTATTGGTCTTTTATTATTTTCAATTAATTTTTCTTTTTTTACCTATTCCTGAATTAGAGGATATCTGTATATGTGTGTATGTATATTCTACAAAGTATACGACCTGGGAAACAAAAGCCTCAAATATGTAATACAATAGTAATGATAAAAACTTTTCGTTGATTTTATTTTTCAGCTTAGACAAGCATTGTTATTATTCTTTTAAGTATTTTTGAGATTTTTTTATATAAAAATTTTTTTATCTTTATGTTTGTGTTTTAAACTCACCCTACGTTAGGAAAAATACAAAAAATACCATAAATCTTAAACTTACTGTAACGACATATTTCACAACATTATTTAAGTGGAAAATAAAGGTGGTCGATGAGAAAAATAAGAGCAACTGCGACTTAAGTTTGCCCTGTGACCACTGCGTAACAGCGTGTTATTAAGACAAAACTGGTGTTAAATATCCGAATAAAATCTTGCAATATAACATTATTGCTTTTAGCTTAGTTTGGAATAAATTAAATTTTTACCCTCTTAATAACGTCCTTATATCCGTCTATTAGTAGTACCATACCCTAAGGGACATCTCGAGTGCTTTGTAAGGACTAAAAAATAAGTAAACAGATAAGGAGTGCTAAGGAAAGAAAGTGTAAGTTTTCGCTTCTAAAAGAGAAGTATAGTTTTTTCACTTCTATTTTTGTTAAAAATGGAGATGATGTTGTCTAACGAACGTTACTAAAGCACCTCTTCCTCACTGTTGTTATGATACCAGAGTAAAAGTAAATGTCTTCCGATTGCTTTCGTTTGTAATGTAAAACAGTCCAATATTGAGTTGGTTAGTTTTGCATCAATTGGTTCTATTCCCAAATTGGAGAATGAATTACAACCCGATAATGAATTACCATCACTCTTGCCCGTAAATAAGAACCGATATGTTTTGTCATTGGACAGAATATGAGCTTTCCTCAGAGTTAGTCGATTTTCAAGATCCTATTATAAACTGTTTAGGCACAGAAGCTATTTTTATGAGATTCTTTCGCTAAATTAGTTGAATTTACAACAATATTTTAGTATATATGAAGCGTGTTTTTCAAGCCAAATATAACATAACATTTGAAGAAATAACACAAAAAAATTAATTCTAGTAAAAAAAAATATCCGAAAAATGATTTCAGGCATATGGTCACCCGGGCTTTAGACAAAGCAAATTCTTGATATCTACTATTATCCTAAAAATAACATGAACAAAATTAACCTCCAAGGCGTCAGTTGTTGGTGGTAAGAAATAATCAAGGGGTGTCGACTGGTCTATTTCTCAAAAACAACTTCTCACCAAATTCTGACTTCAAGCAGTTGATATTGTGGGCGTCATATGGAACGTAATGCTATTCTGCTTAAACTCCGTCCGACTGAAGCAATGTAATCTATATTAATAAAAAAAATTCATTGTTCATAGTGAGGTAACGATCTTCAGTGACCAAGAGGTCAAACTGCACTTTTGAATAAATAAAGTACAGTAATGGCACTAGCATGTAAGTGCATAAACGGTGCATTTTTTCTGGTTTAAATAGAACCTGTATCGACCGTTGTGTGGTAATTAATTTGTTTATTAACAAATTTGTTAAGCTAAAGACGAACCTAACTGCTGAACACAACCTTATGTTCAGAATTTTCTTCAATTGATGACCTTATACCAAGTTTAAGCTGGATATCTTAGCAGCATTGTCTAAGTGTCATTCATGATAATTTGCCAGACTTAAGCGATAAAACTTGAAAAAATTTCCTTAGAAAAACTGTTTTGATACCTGCCGCATAAAAAGCTAAAACACAATTAATTTCTAACTGCACGGCATGTTTACAGTTAACTTTTTTCAACTTCTTTTTTTACAAATTTAAGCACAATTTGCTCACTAGTGTATAATTAATTTTCTTACACTCATATATGTGTCGAAAATTAATTGACTTATATACTGCCCTTTTTTTATACCCTTCGCCATAAAAATTGGAAAAAGTGTATAACTAAGTTTGTCATTCCGTGTGTAATTTTTACAATATCCATTTCCAACCCCATAAAGTATATATATGCTGACTTCTTTTGCATAGCGAAGTGAAATAAGCGATGTCCGTCTATTCATCTATCCATATATCCGTACTTGTAAGTGTTGAAATCAACTTTGCCTCGGCAAAAATAAATACGTCAATCGATCAGATGTAGTGTCCATCAAGGAAGCGGGCAAAACACCATCTGTACCTCTAATTTTTCTTGTCATTTGGAACAAAAAAGTAACTCCAATCAAAAAAAAAAAATAAATAAATGGGGCGAAAGAGAGAAAAATAATAAGAAAAAAAGAAATCAAAAATTAGCGCTCGCCATATTTTCGAGTTACGGGGTTTTGAAGTTTAAAAATGTTTTTAATTATCAATATGGGTATCATTTTAAATCTTTGGAAGAGTTCTTTCGATGGGAACACTAAAATTTTTTAAAAAATGCTTATCCACCTAAGAGCCGATTAGGTACCAATTCCTTTTTTATTTTTTTTTAGTCTCGGTCACCCCAATATTTGCTTTTTGATTGGAGTTACTTCACTAAACTAGATTTACGTAGGTGGTGAAGGGTATATAAGATTCTACATAGCCGAACTGTTACTTAATACTTTTTATTTTATTTTTTTTTCATAAATTTTCAGAATTTGTTTTTTTTTTGTGTTTTGAAATCGATTAAAATTTATCATAAAACGAACGTTTTCGAATCTATCGAATTCTATCACATATTTGAAGCATCAATTAGTACATACCGTTGAGTAAAAGGAGATGTCATATTTTGTTAAGACTGAATAATTTTCCAATATACTGTTACGTAAATAAGATTTGGTAACCCTACATATCTTAAAAACAACATTGTTGTTGTTGGCTGTATGTGCATGGTAAAAAACAGAGGTGAATAGTTTCTTCGACCAGTGGTGTGTCTATAGAATAATACGACAACTATCTAAAACAATTTAATCAATCTCAATTGTTGCTTCTGTCGAGGTTTCTGCTTCCTATAAAACAGAATATCACCAAATTCATGAGTTCGTGCCAGCCGTCAGACATGTGTTCAGTACGAGAAACAGCAGTAAAACCTCAGGGAAAGAAAAATACCATTATTGTGTAAAGCCAAGGAAAATACATTAGTGAAGACGTCTGTTTATTATTAGAATAGTAGATAATTGTCAAGACGCCCTTTACGATAAAGAGAAAGAGCTCCAGCTGTTAGCGTAGAGAAGAAACAGCATAACAAAAATGTGTGGCAAATGTAGTGTGGCGATAGCCCGGTTGGTACTTTCTTCAGTTTTTCATGCGAAGCTCTGTCGAAATACATAGATAAAAGTTTGTATTAAGTCGAATTAATAATAGGTATACCCAAGGCGACATCGAATACAACAATGCCAGAGAAATATGTATTTTTTTTTTTTTTTTTTTTTGTACAAAGAGTCTTTGGCTGTCAAAGACAAAGAAGTTCAACAGGAGATTATAACTTTTGACATTCGAAGAAGGAAAAATTACAAGAGCAAAAAATGGTCAGCTGATCTGTCAAGGCCACTTATTATTTATTAGCCTTGACTTGTATGAAAAAGCCATGATAAATGTTGCAAAACTATTCTGTTTTTACCGTAGAAAAACATATGAAATGTCGTTACTGCCATCCCTAAATTAACGCCTAAAGTGCAAGATATATGTCAAATTTTTTCATTTACATACAAAATATATGAAGCATCCCTAAATAGCACGGCGTCAATGCTTAGCAATTGGAAAATACAATTTTGAGAGGGCTTTAGGAAATGAAGTTGGCTGGTTGTTGGTTTGTTTTGTTTTGTTATGGTTGAAAAGTAATGACAATTTAGTTTTTTTTAAGGCAATCTAGCGGTTTTTTCTCTTCTTTATTCTTATACAGCGGGTTTTATAAATAACAATACTGTAAAAGACACAAAGTTGACGCTCTTATTTAGGTATGTCATTGCAAGCTAAAAGCCTGACGTAAGAAGGCATTGCGCTTTACGCGCTAATTTAGGAATGGCAGTAATAAAGCAAATAGGCACTTCATGTGGAATTTTTTAAATAACAGCTGATCACACATAAGTCTTTTGCTTGCATCTCTAAAACAATTAAACGTTAAATTTTTTAAATCACAAGATAGACACCACATATTAAATGTCAAAATTTCCGCATAAGTTAATCAATGTTGAGCAACATTTTTCACAAATTCAAACAGATCATAAAAAGGACGACTGGCTGTGTTAAATTTACTAAGCAAGGCATCGACTAGTACGTGTCTTTCCAAAGTAACACAGCAGTGTAGCATAAATAGGCTGCATTTAGAGTAGGGCATATTCAGTAGGCAATAAACAGACCACAGGAAAAAATTTATAACCAGAGCCACAAAGCAAAAGGTAGAGAATTTATAATGTGCCACATTTGGCCATTTACAATCGAATAAACCCGTAGGTTATCAAAAACGAAAAAAGTAACAATATATTAACAAATTATGGTACCTTTCCTCAGTCCGGTTTGTAATTGGAATATTTTCTAAAGCCATGCATGTAAACGCTACACATCACAGATCTGAGATCTCTTTCTTTCGATACTTTTAAATTAATATTTCTGATCAAGCGGATAATTATTAGTAATTATTATTAATATTATTAATTATTATTAAAAATTTTGTCGTAATTATTTTAGATTGCTATTTTTAATATTTTCCTTAGCTCTCTTGTTCTTTAAAGAAAGTTATTGATGTTGAAGTCTATGTTACGACGGCTGCTATATATATTTCTGGCCTGGCAACACTGAGTGCTGCCAAGTGCAATATGACATTTCCATTTGAAGGTTTGTCATTTTTAAGCATAATCGTACTCAAAACGTTTTGACGTTCGACCATTATTTGTGTGGTTTACAGTGCTTGAAAAAATTAATATAGAAAAAAGTGGAATTAACTCGTGAACATTTTCGTGCCATCATTTTTTACAACTTTCGACGTAGATTATCACGACAAGAGTGCATTGATGAACTTAGATCTTTGTATGGCGATGAAGCACCATCCTATAGCACTGTGCAAAATTGGTATAATGAATTTAATCGTGGCCGAAGCTCGCTCAAAGACGAATTCCGTGAAGGTCGCCCAAAAACGGCTGTTGTGCCAGAGAACATTGATGCCGTGCGTGAATTCATAATGCAAGATCGACATGCGACATACCGAGAGATAGAGACATCCTTGGACACTTCTTCCACCAGCATCCCGCACAATTTGAAAATCGCTAAAAAAAAGTGTCGATTGGTGCAAAGAAATGTTGCAAAAATACGATTGCGGTGCTTCAAAAGACGTTTATAAGATCGTCACAGGTGACGAATCATGAATATATGCGTATGAGCCCGAAACGAAACAACAATCGACCGTGTGGGTCTTCAAAGACGAGCAAAATCCAACGAAAGTTGTTCGTGGAAGAAGCACTTCGAAGCAAATGGTCGCTTTTTTCTTCGGCAAAACTGGTCATGTGGCGACTGTTCCGCTTGAGCAAAGTAGGACAATCATTTTTGAGTGGTACACTACAATTTGTTTGCTTGAAGTCATCGGAGAAATTCGAAAAACCAACAAGAGAAGACAATGCGAGCTCTCACACATCGGCTTAAACCAGAGCGTTTTTGACCGGCCAAAACGTCGAATTAATGGGTCATCCGCCGTACAGCCCTGACTTGGCACCTAATGACTTCTTCTTGTTTCCGCACATCAAGAAAAAAATGCGTGGTCAACGATTTTCGTCGCCAGAAGAAGCTGTTGAAGTGTTCAAAAACCATGTTTTAGAGGTGTCTCAATCGGAGTGGAAAAGGTGCTTCGACAACTGATTTGAGCGCAAGCAAAAATTTATAAATCATGCTGGAGAATACTTTGAAAAACAATAAAACCATTTTTGATTATAAATATTCGCATTTTCACTATTAGGCCAGAAATATACAGTGCAGCCCTCGTATAATTCGAACTTTATCATTTAATTTGGTCATTAAAAATCCTGTCTAATAAGGTTGATATTTTTGCTTAACTAAAATATCTAACCGTCTTTAATTGTACCTTTTATAGATTAATTTAAATGAATTTGAAAAAAAAATTATAATTACAAATTTATGTTTTAAAAATTTTTTTCTTTATTTTGCAAAAACCGTAATTTGTAGAATACCTTCATCAACGGAAGTAAATTACAAGGCCAAAGAAAAAAAAAATAGAAACCATTTAAAAGGAAAGAAATATACAAAAAAAAAATATAAGAAAAATATGAAAGCAAACCCCAACAAAGCAAAAACAAAAAAAAAAAACACAATATTAAATATCTTTTAAAAAAAGAAGCAGCCAGCAGTTCGTTTAAAAATAACAATTCAGTGTGTTGGAAAATTTATTTCATCAATTTAAAAGTAAATTGCTTGTAGTTTTGTATTACATTATGCCCTTTCCCTTAAAAATGTTTCAGACAGCTTTATTCTTGTTGATTCTCTTTTTTTATATTTTTCAATTCTTTTGCTTAAAACCTCATGAAAAATACATGTTTTCCCATTGCTATCTTTTTGTAAAGTTAAAGGAATGAGCTGAAAGGAAATAGATACAATAAAAAGGAATTGATGAGTTTAAGCCATTAGCTTGTATTTTTATTTCCTTTTTCATTCTTATTTTGTATTTTTGTTTCTTTTTTCTTTTTCGATATATAATTTTTAATATTTTGTAAAAAGAAATTCTTAAGGAAAACCTTAATTGTTATGTCGAGGATTTGTTAACTTTGTTTTTTTTTTTTTTTTTGGTACGTATATCTTTCCAAGATGTTTTCTTTTTTAATTAAGTAGAGATATGTTTCATTCTCTAATTAACTTTTGAAGCAACAGTCGGTTATAAACTCCAATTACTTGGAAAGTAAAAGGAAGCTTACATTCTCTAAAAATATTTATAATATATATTTTAAAAAAATTTACACAACTTATAATTAGAAAAAAATGTTGTTTTCCACACTAAGAAGTCAAAAGTAAATGTATTACGCGCACGAGTCAGCAAAACAAATTTAATGCTTTCTTGATTTTTATTTTGTTCTATTTAAAGACGAGCTATTATGAATTTTGGCTTACGTGTTTAATTTTCAGGTTATATTTTCAAACATTCGCCAAGAAGTTCATTTTAAAGCTCTAATAGTCAGTACAGATATTATTGTAACTTTGTACTTATTCCTGTTTAGAATTAGTTTTTAACAACGTAATTTTAGAGCAAGATATTCACCCCTATCGTAAACATAATATGAAATTTTTGTTCCCATGAAATTTTTATTCCCCAAGAAGGGAAAATTGCTGTCGTGCGTTTCATGGGAACGTTTGTTCTATCGATTCGTACTGAATACAAATTAGAAAGAAGAAAATATAAATAGGGAAAAAAATATTCCAAATTTTTTATAACTTTAAATGTTAATGATTAGTGCTATTGTGTTGTTGCAAGAGGAGGAGATATTACAACAGAAAACAATTTTATTTCAAGAACGTGACGTGCAAGAAGCTTAAAAGCTCTTGAAGTTACCCTAGACACAAAAGATCCAATCAATAGACCCAAGTGGGCTGTGCCAACAAGGCTGTCTGCCTCCTTCCCTGGACATTGCTACTGACCCATTGCAATAAAATAAATTTTTGTATTTGATCCCATCTCCATTTTTCATATAAAATTTTTTTTAAGTTGAATTGTAATGTTCGGCTTGAGGACCTCAACTTCAACTTAAGATTAAAAAGGTCTAACAACCAACAACTTATTTAAAAATATTTTTAATAAAAAATCTTCATTAATTTATAATTGTTTTGCATCTTGACGAGCATAATGTCAGTCTGCACTGCACTAACTGATATTGAATAATAAAAAAATGTGTTATTAATGAAAATATTCTAATTAAAACATATAAAAACTGGCATAATGTATGTAGTTTCCCAGCAAAATTTAAGTAAACAAATCTAAGGGAAAAGTGAAAAAATTTTGAGGGAAAAAATCAATCACGATAAGAAGAATTTTTGTTTACGTGAAAAAATGTTCACGTGAATTATTCACGATTGCAATTTAGGAAAAAGGGAAAAAATTTCGAGTGAAAATATATTCATGATTGGGGTGATTATATTTTAATATACATTTTACTTCTAAAATAGCTGAATTATAAAAAATTAATGTATCAATGTCAAGAAACTTTGTTTGTTTGGTTATCAGTTCGTCTAGATGTTGTCTTATTTTATGTTTGTGCCCTGTAAACTCAGTAATTTCTGAACCGCTATAGAAAAATTGTTTTTGTATTTGAAGGATTATGTTTAAAAACAGTGTCCCCATACAACATATATGTTTTACGTGTATTAGGAGCCGTAAAGTTCACTGCTCTAAAATAATAATTCTTGCACAAAAAAACTGACTTCAAAAGAGATTTCATCTGTCTGCCTATAACTGTTCAAGTGTATGGCCATATAAATTAGATTACTTTAACTATTGGGACACCCTTATATCTCCAAACTTTATATTAGTTTAATTGTTCAATAGTTTGGAAATATACGTCAAATTGCAGCAACTATTGGGTCACCCTTGTACTTTCAAATTCAAATTAAATACTTGCTGTTGTAGTAGATTTAGCAATCAGATTCTGTGTAAATTTCAACCGTCTGTCTTTAACGGTTCAACAGTTTGCCCATATAGATCAGATTATAACCACTATTTAATTTATTCTGTGTAAAACGTGTACAACGGTTCAAAAAATACGGCCATATAGGCCAAATTACATTAATTTTGGGAACACCCTTTAATTTCAAAATTTAAATTATAAGCTTCTTGTTATAGCGGACTAAGCAAAACATGTCCCTTGTAAATTTCAGCTGTCTGTCTTTAACGGTTCAAAATTCTGGCCACATACAACATATAATATCAACTACTGGGACACCTGCTTATTTCCAAATCCAAATTTAATACTTGTTGTTATAGAGGAGTTAGTAATACAGATTCTTTTTAAATTTTAATCGTCTTTCTACAACTGTTTAAAAGTATGGCCATATACCATATTAAATAAACAATTGGTGCACCCTTTAATTTATAATTTTAAATATTATCAGATGTTACTATAACGGCCATAGCAATCGACAATGCGTCAAATCTACAAGCGTTTGTCTATAACGGTTCAAAATATATGTCTATATAAGTAAATCTACAGTAGTTATGGGACACCCTTTAATTTCAAAATATAAACTCGTTGATATAGCGGACTTAGAAATACAGGTTCCTTTTAAGTTTCAGCGTTCTGTCTACAACGGTTCAAAAGTACGGCCACACACTTGAAATTACATCAACTATCGGAATACCCTTTAACTTCCAAATCCATATTTTATACTTGTTGTTATAGCGGACCTTCCAATACAGGTTCGTTGTAAATTTCAATCCTCTGTCTACAACTGTTCAAAACTATGGCCACATACATTAAATTTAAAGAACTATTGGCGCACCCTTGAAATTATAATTTGTAATATTAATACTTGTTACTATTACGCCCATAGAAATTGACATTGTGTCCAATTTGCAAGCGTTCGTCTATAACGGTTCAAAAGATAGGCCCATATAATTAAATTTACATCAATTATGGAGGCACCCTTTAATTTTCAGATTTATTTTTGTATAAATTTTTGTTACTGACGGCTATAGTAAGACGCAGTCATTTAAAATTTTACAGAATCACCCTTTACAGTTCATAATACACGTAAAAAATATGTATGTTGTATGGGGACACCCTTTAATTTTTAAGATTATTAACTGTTTTTAAAACGGGACCAATCTGGAAGCATAATCTATCATATCGCAAAAAATTTTAAAAATCGGATTAGAAATGACTGAGTTCTGGAGGCACAAATATAAAAAAAAGAAACATTCAGCCGAATTGTATAACCTCCTTCTTTTTTTGAAGTCGGTTAAAAAATAAAAGAAAACCATCGCTTTAAATAGCAAATAGAATTACCAAAATAAGTCTAAAAAATTTAAGGTTGTCCCCAAAGATGACGTACATGGACCTCTATGGGCCTATCTTTTTTACTGATAAACGCTTAAAAATTGTACAGAAAGTCGATTACTATGATCGTTATAATTACAAGCATAACTATTAAAAATCATAATTTAAAGGATGTTACAATAGTGGATTTAATTTGGGGTACTATATGGCTAAACTGTTGAATCATCTTAAAAAACATAATTTTAAGCTCGTTTATTTGGATTCAGTTTTTTATTAATAATTACTTCATTTATTAAAATTGACATAACAGAAAGATAAAAAAAAATTGTTCATAAATAGGATTTCAATTTTTTTTCTATTTACTGTAAAACGGGATAAGGAGAAATTCAAATTATAGAGTAATGCTCTAAACACATTCGCCACAGCAAGACACACAAACACACGACAGCAAATAACGCTAGCAACATTTGTAGCTGTGTACGCAGCTACATTTTGAAGGCAGCAGCTACATGAGAAAAATACGAATTTACTGTATTTTAGTGATGTTATTTAAGCGATTTTTAAAGAAGCAGCTCCGATTTATGTTTTAACTATTTTGTAAGAGGCTATTTAAAAAGTAGAATGGTCTTTAAGATTGAAAATATATAGAAGTATTTCTCAGAAGCAATAATAAGTACAGTAGTGTGTGTCACGTAGTTTCTTGTCCACTAAAATAAAAAACAGTAAAAACAACAGTTTTTGATATCTATGTTATGTTATGTATTTACAGATATCCCATACGACAATTGAAATTATTATAAGTATTCAGCCAGCAAGTACTAAGAACAGAAAAAATTTTTAACTAAATGTTGTCCACACAAAAAAGGAATTTTAGTTTTATGTACATCTTAATACATTCCTCAGAAATTTTTACAATTATTCTTCGTATACTTTCCCCCTAACTATTGTAGTATTTTTAATTCGTCGGTGTGGCATTTTTAGTTTTTTTTTTTTTAATTCAAATTTCGAAAAATATATTTTAAGCAATTATTGAAAATTATGTAAAAAGTGTTAAAATGTTTCTATATAGAAAACTAAAATCTGCTGACAACTGTTCAAGTACAATTATACCGGTAAAATTGGGTAATTTTACATTGGTTTCTCTATTTTTTTACGAAAAAAAATCCGAGTCTGAACTAAGGTTCTAAAGGATCTCCTTACAAAATTTTACTCAAATCTATCCAGCATTCTTACGTGAGACAGATAAGAACTCAATAAATCGGTATTTTTTATTCCAAATCAATTGTTGTCTTTGCCAGCAACACTATTTTCCTTAAATATTTCATGTACTGAAATTATCCTGTTACAGTTTTATTATAGATTTACACTTAAATCTTTAAATAAATAATTTTTATTTTATATTTTTATTGTTCTTTTCGTTTTTCATAATAAAAGATTTTAAGCACTTATTATTTTGCAGGTCTTATAGTACTGACATCACTTAACTGTTTATTGTCGCCAATAAAAATAGAAATTAGTTAATTTGACTGCAGGGGCGAATTCGGCTCAGACAACAACCTGCCGCCTTGTTGCCTTGCTGTCAAAAAATTAATCATTCTCATATAAACACATGCATTCAAATTTTCATATTTTGTAGTCGGTAGCTGCTGTCTCGAATGTGTTTACAGCATAAGAGAGTTCATACTGGAGCATTTAAAAAAAGAAATTAAAGAAAATCTGGCTACAATTTAAAAAAAGATTTTTTATTTCAGAAAGTTATAGGTCGAGAATAATTAAAAATTTTGAGTTTATTTTTTTACGTAATATTATGTATTAAAATAGCTTTCAAAGCAGTGCAATCGTTTTGTACCCCTGTTTTTTTTTTTACTTTAAAGCCGTATGCATGACAAAAGCTATAGATACAGCATTAAGCTTCCAAAATCCTAAGAAAAATATTAGTGTTCTACTTTAAAGTCTTGCGGCGTCAGCGTATGTCTGCTAATAAATGTCTTCTTTCTGCTTCATCACAAAGTCTACAAAACTTATTTTAGATTAAATGCGTAAGCCTTTACTTCTAACATAATACTTCCCGTGATGCGCTTTCTTATACCAGCGAAAATTAGACACTAGCACATGATGTATGCTGCAGCATACATCATCTTCCTCAATGACATTCAAATCCTGCCAAGAAAGTAATTATCCAGGTGAAGGTACTTTGACTGTCCTTAACTATGGTTGCTTGAGCGAAATTTCTGTCAGCCTTCATGAGGTCGTTTCCTATACATTTACAATGTTATGGAATCTAAAAATTTCGAGACTTCAGATTGCACTATTTCATCACTCAAGACTATTTTGTTTTTTTTTATAAACGGAACTTGATCTGCCATTCAAAAAACACGCAGTGAAAATTTTGAAAGTTAATTTTCCATACATTTATTATGTCAGTATAGAAAAGTCCATGATGAGGATTCTAAAAAGCTATCGACTCAAACCTTTTTGACGTTTGGCTCTCTCTGACCTTAAGGATATCTGTTAATCTACTCACTATGCTGACAATGTCGTAGCTTGAATTATAACTATGTCGACTTTTGGTCACACTGCTCCTCGCACATGGCTTGTTATAAAAATAATAATTTGACACCTGCTTAGAAGTACACATGTTTGCTTCACTATAATAAATATTATATAAAATAAGCAACTCTGTTGAAAAATTATTGAAGGATTAAAATGTTATTCCTTGTTACTGATTAGCAAAGAAAGAACAAATTTGTATGATACGATATGAACTCCAAAATAGAAAAAACTAAATTAGACGGCTTTTGTACCTCCTTTTTACTGCATTATCGTGATAAATTCTTTTTAATTTACACTATCTGAAGAGGAATGCTAAAGGATGGTGTCCAGAAACTTTATTACATTCTTTAATCTCTAAACTAAGTTTTATGTTCTTTGAAAAAAACCTATAATTGATTTTTAAAAAATAAAATTGAAAAAAAAAACATATTCTTTATTTGGTGCAAATAATAATACAAACCAATAACGAGTTGATACAATCTATGGGCCATTCTTTCAATAATAATTTTAATTTTAATGCCGGAATGATTAATTTTAGTCCGACTTAATTTCCATGTAAATTTTAATTTCTAAATTTACTTATTGAAAAATTAAATTTTTTACAACAGCATTTAAAGGTCCTAAAAAAACAGAAAATTTTTTTATTTCACTTTTCAAACCACTTTACATTCTTAAGTATTTTAAATTTGGTGGAAACAACCAAAATCGTCTCGGCTATCTAAAAGATATTAAAATTTTTAATAAAGAATAACAAAAGAAGGATTCTGAAAATGAATCAAACGAAAATAAGATCTGGCAACCCCTATATCTAAAAATAACAAGTATTGTGGTATGGACATGTGCGTGGTTAAAACAGAGATGAATAAGTTACACATGTTAAGCAACCTGAATGGCGGCTTTAGTAGAGATGCGTACTTGCTCTCAAACAAAACATCATCGAGTTCATGAGTTCGAGCCCTCCCCACCGTCGGATATGCATACAAAGGAAAAATAATAATTGTAGTAATAATATTTTAATTAAAAATGAAAAACAGCAGTAAAAATCTCCCGCAAAATAGAAAAAGTAATTGTATGAAGCCAAAGCTAAAGCAGATACTTAAGTGGAGACTTTAAGTAGCAGCATAATAACAGTGTATAGTAGATGTGTTATAACTATTGGATAAAGGGAGATGATTGGCTGACGGCTTGGATGTCAACAAGATCGTTCGGCTTAGTTTACTTAATAAGGCATCGATTAGTTCGTGTCTCGCGTTGATGGCTGCGTGTTGAGTAGCACATGTTTAGTAAGTAACAAAAAGACCATATAATTCAAGTACAGCACCTAGAAGCCACAGAGCAAGGAATAAAGAATTCACAATATAGTAGTGGTAGTTGCAATAAAAAAAAAATAAACAATGAAAAAAGCCCGTACGCATGTTCTAAAGGGAAAAAGTAAACACTTAAAATAAATCGTAATCTGTTTTCAAAACAAGAATATTCGTACATTTTAGGAAATTAAAAACTTTTCCATATTATTAAATGTTACATACATTTCTTCTTTCAAGTATTTACTGTCACCATTTGTTTGTGCAACTTATTCTTTGAGTTTAATTGAAAAAACCTAGGAAAAGAAATTGCAAGGGTTGCATGATTAGTATGAATTGCAACTTAACAAGTTAGTGGAGAATACTTAAAACACACAATAGTTTAGTACATTGTTTAAAGTTTTTTTTTTTTTTTTAATAAGGGTTAAAAATGAAATTGTATACAAATTTTGCTTTTTTTTGCACTTAAACCATTTAATGACATATATGTTCGTAAAAATACCGTGCAAACTGTTGAAACTTTTATGTGTAAAAATAGAGTGGCATATTTGAAAAAAACTATGCAACCTTTAACACAGTATTACGCGCGTTTTCATAATTAAAGAAATGGCTAAATTAAAATATTGATATCATAAAAAAAATGAATTTTGATTTTCTCCCCGGTTACATTTTAATTATATATTTTGTTTTTAGGGAGATTTCCAAATATTGGTATAATTCCAATTTTTCCTTAAATATTTCTTCATTATTTATTTCTGGCTAATTTCAAGTTTTTTCTTGATGAAAACATATTTTTGTACTCTACACCATTAAAAGTGGAAAAAGGGTATATCTAACGTTGTCATTCCGTTTGCAATTTCTACAATATCCATTTCCGAACCCATAAAATTTATATATTCTGAGTTCTGTGTTCTTATGTATAGCGACGTCGATTTAGTGGTGTCCGTCTTTCCGTCCGTGTAAGTGTTGAAATCAAATATACCAAGTTTCTAGAGAAAATTCAAATACGGCAATAGATCAGACATAGTTTGAAAATCAGCAATATCCTGCCTCTATTTTTTCCATACAATTGAAAACAATGAAGTAACTCCAATCAAAAAAAAAAAAAAAAAAAAAAAACAAATATATGGGGCCATAGAGAATTAAAAATAAGAAGAAAAAACATCAAGTGAAAAAATTGGCGCTCGCCCATATTTTCTGCGTTATGGGCCTCTGAACTTTTCATAGAAAAGTACAATTGTGCACCATATTTTTTAAGATATCGTTTCAAAACTTTTAAGATCTTTCAGGATATACCAAAATTTTTTTAAAATGCAAAACCCATTAAGAGTCGATGATAATTTTATCTAAAACTAGATATTAGAATAATCGTACCACCACTACTCTTTCAAGCAAGTTTTTTATTTGATTAATATGGCATTACTCACGAACGCTTCAACTGATTTTGTGCAAACTTTAGATAAACCATCTACACGACCATGCAAACAAACCCTAAAAATTTTATTGAATGGAGTTTGACCGTTTGAGAGTTATATAGTCACAACACACTTGTAACAATTTTTGTTATATTTTCATAAAAATATATCTTTATATATATTTTTTTTTAGTTTTTGATTTTCTGTCAACCCAATCGCAGCCTTTTTGATTGTATTTACTTTACTAAACTAGATTTTCAATAATGGTGAAGGGTGTAAAAATTTCGGAATAGCCAAATACAACGCTCTCACTTGATTTAAGTAAATTTACAATTTCTGCAAATTTACAATTTTTTATAAAAGTTTAATTTTTATTTTTTTTTATTTGTAAATTTGGGTTTTATGAAAATTTACCGGGTATTTCTAGTGGAAATTTTTTATATCTTTAATATATTAACAGCGTAAAAAACAGAGAATTTATCATGTGCTGCAAAAAGAACCCCATACGATTGTAAAAATGGGAAAAATTACAATTAAATATTGTTCTACAATGCAAATAAATAATCACTGATACCTTTAATTAAAATATTGATTGGCTTCTGATATCATCCCTTACTCCTACTTAACATTTTAAGGAGCTAAAAATATTGATTACTCTCCTGAATTTAGACAATAACAGCTTGAATAATTAAATCCTCTTACTGCAGAACAATTTTCAAAGTTAAACAGTTTTTACGCAGATCTAAAGAAATTTCAATGAGACTTAAATAAATGACACTTGTAAAAACAGGTCTTGTTAAGAATATACACAAAACAAAAGCTACCATAAAATTTATTTTCCACTAATATCAATGGCTACAATTTACTCATACACTAATCACTTTATTTACAAAAATTACTTGGAAATAAAAAGTTTTTCTTTTTTATTACTTAAAAGCAACCCATCATTTAGCAAGTTTTTAGGAAAATAATTTTGGGGGCATTAAAAACAGCAGAAACTTTAAGCCCTAAAAGTAAAGAAGTTTCATGCAAGAAATATTACTAAATTATACCTTTTGCTTGGCCAACAATAAAGAAAAAAATATTTAATATATTTTTTTACTTCATGGTAATTGAAATAAAAAGAAACAGCTTCAGAATTATTTTAAAGTAGATAAAAATGGCCAACAAATGTATACCGGAGATAAAACAGAATTAGGTTAAGAACCTTTTAACAATCTAAATGCAATTTAGTTGTTAAATTGGTTTTAAGTACTTTTCATTTCTTTTTATTTAATTTTATGTTACTATAATTTTGCTGCTTTCTTTAGATCTTATTTCGTTTTATATTTGGGTTAGATGTCCTTTATTATATTGCAAAAAGAAATACCTTAATAAATATACAGCTACACGCTAAAGGAGATTAAAAAATTTTGAAATTATTTCATGTTAAAAAATTTGACTCACATAAGAAAATACTGTTTTGTTTTTCTTTTCCTTTTTTGGTTGCTACATTTTTTGGTGGGTTGTTTTTTTTAGTTCCTTTTGGTATTTAAAACATGAACTTATTTAAAATGTGGGATTTTTTTTTGGTGTATGTTAACATTTGTAATTCTTTTAACATCAAGTATTTTTAAATTTTTTTGTTTCTATTTCTCCCTTTTAACCCTCTTTTATGTTTTAACATAAAACATTTTTGTAGTTTTTGCTTTGTTTTTTTTTTTTTTTTTTTTTGGAAAAAGATAAACACCCTTTCAGTTTACATGTGTTTTTCAAAGAGAATTTATGTTATTTTAGCTAAAGCATAGAATTCATGTACATTTTTTTTCGTGTAGACATACATATGTATATTTTTCTTAGCGCTTTCAGTATTAGTTGTAATGGTAGCCTTGTAGTTGGTTGTTATCCTGCTACAACTTAAATGTCTTCTAAGCTATTTTTTCTATCTACTATTAAACAATATACTCACGCGACAGGATCAAGTGGTGTATTGCTCACAGCAGGTTAACACTCATGTGGTAAGCTGAAAATGTATAGTCCTATTTTGGGGTTGTTATGTTATATTACGCAGGCAGGGATAACTGAAGTAGAGCACAAGCATTACAGGTTTCTTTTCGACCCCCATCACTTCTTAATTATTTATAGTACTCGATTAATAATTAACTTCTGCCCTACCTTTACTGACTATCGTGTTGTCATGAAACTTTCCGATGGAATACGAGGGCTGCTATATATATTTTTGGCCTGGCAACACTGAGTGCTGCCAAGTGCAATCTGACATTTCCATTGGAAAGTTTGTCATTTTTAAGCATAATCGTACTCAAAACGTTTTGACGTACGACCATTATTTGTGTTGTCTACAGTGACTTGAAAAAATTTATATAGAAAAAAATGGAATTAACTCGTGAACATTTTCGTGCCATCATTTTTCACAACTTTCGACGTGGATTATCACGACAAGAGTGCATTGATGAACTTAAATCTTTGTATGGCGATGAAGCACCATCCTAAAGCACTGTGAAAAATTGGTATAATAAATTTAATCGTGGCCGAAGCTCGCTCAAAGACGAATTCGGTGAAGGTCGTCCAAAAACGGCTGTTGTGCCAGAGAACATTGATGCCGTGCGTGAACTCATAATGCAAGATCGACATGCGACATACCGAGAGATAGAGACATCCTTGGACATTTCTTCCACCAGCATACATTCGATACTGCATGAACACCTGGCCGTAAAAAAGGTTTGTTCTCGTTGGATCCCGCACAATTTGAAAGTCGCTCAAAAAAAGGCTCGTGTCGATTGGTGCAAAGAAATGTTGCAAAAATACGATTGCGGTGCTTCAAAAGACGTTTATAAGATCGTCACAAGTGACGAATCATGGATCTCTGAGTATGAGCCCGAAACGAAACAACAATCGACCGTGTGGGTCTTCAAAGACGAGCAAAATCCAACGAAAGTTGTTCGTGGAAGAAGCACTTCGAAGCAAATGGTCGCCTGTTTCTTCGGCAAAACTAGTCATGTGGCGACTGTTCCGCTTGAGCAACGTAGGACGGTCACTTCTGAGTGGTACACCACAATTTGTTTGCCTGAAGTCATCGGAGAAATTCGAAAGACCAACAAGAGAAAACGAATCATTGTTCACCATGACAATGCGAGCTCTCACACATCGGCTCAAACCAGAGCGTTTTTGACCGGCCAAAACGTCGAATTAATGGGTCATCCGCCGTACAGCCCTGACTTGGCACCTAATGACTTCTTCTTGTTTCCGCACATCAAGAAAAAAATGCGTGATCAACGATTTTCGTCGCCAGAAGAAGCTGTTGAAGTGTTTAAAAACCATGTTTTAGAGGTGTCTCAATCGGAGTGGAAAAAGTGCTTCGACAACTGGTTTGAGCGCATGCAAAAGTGTATAAATCATGCTGGAGAATACTTTGAAAAACAATAAAACCATTTTTGATTATAAATATTCGCATTTTCACTATTAGGCCAGAAATATATAGAGCAGCCCTCGTAGAAGAGATAAGAGCTTTGAACGTACCATCCGCCACAAATAGTCTTGTATATAAAGAGTTATAAAGGCAGCAACTATAATATTAAGAATCTTAAAATATTGTAATTCTTTGCTTTTTTAGTAATAGAGATCATTGAAGAATAGTACCGTATGTTGAGTCACACGAAAAAAATAAGGGTTTATCCCAACATTGTCTAATGTTTTTTAATGGTAATGTTACTATTTCGCCTTTCGCAGCGATAGTCTTTAACTTTAAACACTCTCTCATTAGTCTAGCGAACAAACCCTTTATATACACAATTAATAATGAAAATGCTTTGCAAGTTAAAAAAATCAAAAAACCGTTACCCAAATCATGAATATTCGCACAGAATTTATTTTTTTACAAAAAAAGTTTTCTCAAGAAGAGATTCCTCCAATTTTGAATGCTGTAGGAATTCAAAATAAAAAATTTGTATATAAATTAAACAACGAGAATTTTCTATTAAATTAATTAACTTTCAAAAAAAAAAATCTTCTTTTCGTGCGATTTTCTATAATCCCTATTTGTTAATTAAATCATCGATATTGATTTTAGAGGATGACGTCTCGATGGCCATTACGCAACCGCTTACTTAGCTCTTCAGAAAATTTCTCACATTTCTGTCTAACAATAAAGACAAAAATCAAAGTTTAGGCAAAAAAACAATAATAATCAACAACGATATCCAATGTTTACAGTTAAAAGATGAAAATATTTTTTAGTTTAGTAAAGTTTTTCGAAAGTAAATAATCAAAGTTTTCTATTCAACTTTTGAAATGCATCTGTCATCTATCACAATTCAAATAAGTAAATGGAAGCTATTAAATCATTTTCTGATGGTGTAATGTACACATGCTTTTTAAAATGAAACCAAACGCCATGCATTTGCAAAAGAATAGAATTAAAGCAAAATTGTATGGAAGAAAATTTCTCTGGCTTTAAAATGTCAGGTATTTTTATATGATTTCTTTTTCTTAGAAGAGCGAAACAGTATAAAAATATTCAAAAACATATACATATAAGAATATCAAATTAAGTTAATGCTTGATTCTTGAGACTTAAAAAACAGACATACTAACACGCGTAGGATATTAATAAATTCGAATGCTTGATTTCGTTTACGAGGTACGCGAAAAAATGAATAATTTTTTTTGTCTGTTTAAAAAAAATTATTTATGTTGACACACTTATAATAAATATATGTGTGTTAAATCTCCTTACTTTGACCTTTGATTTGTTAGAAATTATTGCCGTAGCCATTTAGTCAATCTAAAAGCTTTTGTATTCATAATCATTTATTCACAAAAATTGTCCTTAATAGAAATACGCAAACTTTACACTAGAGCTTTGGCAAATTTTGAACTGCTTGTGTTCTTGTTTAGGAAACATTTGCTCCTAACCAGCGCATCCATTCGCTCCATTACTCTCTTTGCCACCGACAGAACCCGCGCTTACGATGTCCTGTTTTGCAATAGGACCATTTTACCATCTTATACACAATAACCACCCTCTGTTTTATTGTGTCTCTTTTTTCCTTCACTAACGCACTTGTCTTGTATTCTTGGCGCATCTGTCACGACAACACAACAATACGTTTTCTTCCCAATATAATTAGATCATTACGGCTGTTTTCTAAATTTATGGTTTTTTAAAAATTTATCTGCAGCGGCTATCTAAAATCAATTTTTCTTTTTTCAACTCAAAAGGAATTGTTGGGATTTGAACACATGATCTTTAGAATTTTGTTTGGATAAAAAATAGAATATTCAAAAAACACACGCACGCATTTGCTGCTCAATTTTTTATTTAATACCGTTTTAGCACAATTATACTTGTTAGGGATGGAAGTATTCCACATTTCTTAGCCAATACACAATCCAACATTTTGAACGTACAGCACAAAATTTAGCTTTAGATATCCAGCTCAAAACTGGATATTGCAACTGACCTGAATTTTGACATTTCCAAATCATGGGTGTATCCCTTTGGCTCGTTCATGATAGTTCATATCGCTATTAAGAACACTTTCCGAGCAACATCATTGAAGTTTGTGTAAATTATTTCCTGATAAATAAATTTTATCAAAAACTAAAATTTCCTGTTAAAACAAAATGTTTATTATCGCTTGTAAGGCCCCGCTAGAGCTATCATCTTAAGTTACGTCGTTTTTTAAAATAAAGGGTGACATCTATTAAATTAAGTTTTATAAACTTTTTATTTAATACTTTGTACAACTATACAATAAACTAAACGCTTAATAAAGACAAGATATTTTTAAACATTTACATACACTTTTTATACACACCACGTTTACGTTTTCATGTACACGTTGGGTATAATAAAATATAATCCTTAATAACGTGAGCTATATTAGCTTTGATTTTATTTTCTCCCACACGCATATAAAAGCATTTGCAAAATTATACAAATACTAAACGTGCATGCACACGCTCCCACACATCTTATACTAAACAATCTTCTCGCCTCATAATATAACATCACTTACGCGTTTAATATTTCCTATAAAAAACTGAGTATGAAATCATAAATAACGTCATAAAAAAAGAACTGATTGAAAAGAGTTTATAGTCTACTAAATCAACACTTTTAGAATTAGAAGTGTGTTATTAAAGTATGAGTGGATTTTAAATCTTAAATATTTTATACCCCTTTAAAGAAAACAGTGAAGAACTTATTGCTTGAATTCTTAAAAGAAATTAAAATTATTATAAAAATATAAGTAAATTTAGCGTTGCTAAACTGCTAGCCCTTGCGAAAAAAAATTAAACGGTTATATTTGAGGTATTTTTTTAAGCTTAAATTAATTAATTTTAGTAGCTAGTAGCAAAAAGCTACACCAAGATTAGTTTAAAACTGAAATTATTAATTATTAAATATCTCCAACAAGAAAATTTATTATTTGGAATTATTTTTATATTAACTTAGTTTAATTATGCTTGTGTGATGTTTTTTTTTTAATTTTTTATGAAATAATTTGTGGAATTTTTATTTATTTTTTCTATAATTAAATTTGAATTTTTTCTTTATTAAAAGTTTTTCACATTGATATTTGTATTGCTTGATTCTTTTGTTTCAATTCATTTGTAATGAAATTTTATTGATTTTTGTCTTAACTTTATTGTTACGACAAAAAATTTTAGTTTATTTGAAATGTTTGTGAGAAGTTTCCTGAAGGGTTAAGCATGCCATAGCAAAATGGCCATTATGACATGTTTTCACTCTCAATAATTAATATAGGTGATTTTATAATTAATTTAGGATAAAAAATAGTACGATATTTTTTTAAAAATTAATTAATACCAAAAAAGAATTTTACTTCAGTTATCAGATATTGTACAAACGTAGGACACAGTGTATAATAAAGTTTAGAATGACCGTTGTATTTGTTGACCAATTGTATTTATTGAAATTGAAATAATCGATTCATATGTGTGCCGAAATGTTATTATTTGATAGCTCTTGATTTAGAGACCAAACCACCGTTTTAGTTATCATTTTGTATAATTTCATGCCAGTATCACCAGTTCAGTGTTTTTCATGCTAAATTATAATTTTTCACCGTAGTATTTTTAAAAGTTTCAATAGGGAAATTATAGTCAAACTTTATCCAGAAGTTAACATTAGTATTTAAGACTATTAAGACTTACCATGAAATTATAAAAATCTATAGCGCGAACACTTTGTTAGCATTTTAATGGATAAACAATTATCAAATAATTATTCTGTTCGTATTTTTAATGTAAGAGCAAACCGAAGTGCCGTCTATTTGCATTATGACGCAAAAAGTTCTTTTTATTTGTTTAATATTTATACACTAGATAATAAATAATTTAATTTAATTTTGAACTAGGTGTGCGAATTATCAATCACTTTATAGAAATTAAAAGCAGTTTAAAAATTTAACTCAATCAGAAAAGAATGGTAACTTTAAATAGCCATTTTACTATGAGGACAAATATCAACACATATTTCAAATTTGATTAAAATCGGTTCAGTGATTCAGCCTTCATTAGCGCACAAACAAATAAACCAACAAACGTAAAAAAAATTATAATACAGTAGGGCCTCGATTATGCGGGATGGTCGAAACCAGAAGCATTACGGATAATCCACTTTGTTTAATTGTATAACAAGTTAGAGTATACGGTTTTTTTTTTTATTTCTTATAAAGTGAATATTTAGACTAAAAAAAAAATATTGCTTCTGTCTCATTGTCCACGCTTCCACGTTTTCATGTGGTCACGGTAAATCGAAGCAACCAATTTGGAAACATTGCCAACAAAAAACAATATATTGATCACTAGCCCCCATGGTTAGTCAGGGTTACCGGTTATCCGAACCACGGATAATAGAGGCCCGACTGTATATAATAGTTTAGTGAAATTTTAATTTTAAAAAATTGAAATTTTAATTTTTAAAATTTTGTTTTTCATGAGTCAATATATTTCTGCTAATTTTTCAGAGTACTGATAAAACATGTATGTCAAAAATTCAGAGCATTATGGTAGCTCGTTTGACAGTTAATCATTTCGCTTAGTTCCACTAGGCTAACAAAAATAGCAGTTATTTCAAAGTCTTTAAAATTCCAAAAGAAACTAAAGTCTAAAACACTTTATGTATAACAATCACTAAAGATTTTTACTCACTAATATTACTGAGCTTAAAAATTCTTTCTAATTTAAATTCCTGCATAACGCACGTTAGTCACACATCTGCAGGATTATAAATTGTATTACAATACAATACCAACACAAAGCTATGACAACGTGCAATATGTTATGTACTCCTATATGTTATTAATACTATGCAGCTGTCATCACCTATTGTATGTATTTTTCTTTAAGTATAATTTTTACGTTTTGCTGACATAAGATATAAAAAAAATATATATATATATATATATATATATATATATTTTTTTTTTCAAGTATTTTTCTTGTTAAACTATACAAGTCTAACAGATGACTCTCAATAAAATGGATTAAATGTTTTTCGCCAGTTTGCATTAAAATATTGATGCAGGTTTCTAAATAATATTGTAGCAACGTCACAGAGAATAAAAAGAAAAGAGCAACTAAAAACAAAATAAATTGCTAATTGCTTTCATTTTTGTTTGAAATTAGATAAAGAATGTGGAAACTTTATCTATGGACTGCGTACTTTATTATTGTGAAAAACTCTCCCAGCTAACGCTACAAAATTCTGAGGTTAATTAGGTTTTATTAACATTAATTTAAAAGTTTCTTAAATACAAGGGAATAAATTTTTTATAAACTCAGTTCACAAATTGAGTTTTATCTCAATGTATGTATGTATATATCCGTTTTTTTTTTTTTGTTAATTTATTACTCGTATCTATGCAATTTATGTGTTAGAACCCTGCAAGCATCTTCTATCGAAAAAGTCACTACATCGATATTTAATGGCGTTGAAATATGTGGTAAGTAATACCGAACTCTGATCTTAATAATATCTCCAGACGGGAAGGAACGTATCACTATAGTGATTTAAATATTGGGAAACTATTAAGTGTCTCGGTCGTACGATCTGTCAAAAATAGACCTAAAACTGTTACAGACTTTTTGACAAATCCGAACGATTTTATCATCTTTTTAACTAATAATTCATAAAATATTTTTCTGTAGGCGATCAAAGTTGATTTATTTAAGATGAAAAAATAACAACATAATATTACAATTATATGTTTTTGCTTTTTTTGCATAATAGAGTGGCACCGTCGATGCCATCTTGAACAATTTTTAAAGTAGTATAGAATTCTTACAGATTTTTGTGTGATTAAATCGTACGATTGTGTATGATTGTAACTCCTGTAGTGCGATTCACTACTCTTTTTTAACGATTTTCGGCTTGTTAAATTAACTTAACAACAAAATGTCGGTTTTGCTATTCAGTAACACTTTTAACAATTTTCTATATTGTTAAGAAAGCGACCATAATTTTTGCGTTGTTAAATTTGTCTACAAAATAAACAACGTACAACTTGTGTTTATGAACATTCATACATACATATAAGCCTATACACAGAACATATACGTTTATTTGAACGAAAAATAAAAACACAGTTTGTTTTCAGTTTAAGTATATTAAACATTTTTTTTTAAACTTACCTCATTTACGCATATGTAAAAATTATTTAAAAAATAAATTTCTTATTAAAAAAGATTGCACATAAACATATGTTTCGACCGTATTTAAGAAGTGGTAACCGCAACTCTACAACCAAAACTATTATTATGCTTTTCCTATTGTCAAACTCCATACACGCATATAACAAAATACGTATTTATGTGTATAAATTGACATCTAAGAAATAAACACATGCATGTGCCTCGCTTGAATTCACATGTTTTTATTATTCTCTTTTGTGTTTTTCGTTTAGTTGTTGACGGAGATGCCACTCAAATGCAACTTGTGTCTATTATAGTTTAGCGGAAGATAGTGAATCGCTTCATCGTTATTGCAAACAACATTAAATGTTGTCATAAATAACTATTGTCGTGTTGTGTATAGTTAGTGAATTGCACTACTAGTCTTAAAAAGTATTAAAACTTAGTACTCTCTTAGTGTCGCATATGCACGCAAAGAAAAAACATGGTTGAGATAACCATAATCTAAGAGCAATATATTATGGTTGCATTATATGGTCGCTAACAAATCTCAGCATTGTCACATTTACAACTATATTGTTGTCTAGCAAAACAACAACATTCTAAAATAAAAAGATAGTTATGTTCAATTAAAAACATTAAATGGTTAAATTAAAATACCACAATATGGCTGAAAATGCATGTTATATAAGTGAATTATAATATAGTCTCGAAAGTGAAAAATTTTCCTGATATAAAAAACTTAGTTATTATTGTTTTATTCATAAACGATTTAATATAAAAATTATTTAAAAACTATAATTCAAAAAAAAATCAATTACTTGCTTAGATCATAGGCTACAAGAATCAGTTATATAAAAATCTAGTTATAAGCCCAAATATATGATTTTACAACCTGCTTTAATAAAGAACAAAATATTCTTTTTAGCGCAAACATTGTTGCTTTTAAACATACTTAAATTAATAATAATATGTTTTGGTTAAATATTTTAAGTTAAAACCAACCATGTTGAATTTTTTATTCGCAGTAACCATATAATATTTAAAGTTAACAAGAAAACCATAAGTGGTTCTCCGCTACTATACATTATTATAATGAACATAATATGGTTATTGTAATGATAAAACAACCATATTTTTTTCTTCCTAAAATAACGGATTAGTAACCTCTACAAACAACGAAATTCTGCTTTAACAAAATGGCAATTTAGTCTTTTTTAAGTTGCCTTAAATTTTTTTTATAAATCATACTTATTTTACATAACCGAACATTGCATAAGTCGAACTAAATGATACTAATGTTTATGTTTATCTGTAATATTAATTCATTCACTCATAGTAGACACGAAGTTGTGACATATAAGAGATCAGTATTCGATGCTTATGCAATTTGTTTTTGTAAATTTTTTATGATTATCTGGTAGTTAAAAATTAGTTACTCTAAAATAACAAATTTCAGCGGAAGCGTTTTAGTATTTATATAACGGGCCTTTTTATTTAATTATCTTCCGGTGGATACGAAAAAGTGTTTGCTAGAAGATCTTAATTTGACAATAATGTGTTTTGTTGCTTTAAAGTTGAATTTTAACCTAAAGAAGTAACGAAGAAGTAACTTCAATCGAAAAATGCTCAGCAAAATGGTGGCAGGGTTCCTAATCATTGTTTAATGCATTAAAGCATGTATGTGCATATGGAAGTAAAAAGTCATATTCACAACGCATATGGTTAGCACATATCTGTGCGCTATAAGCTAAATCATACTAAGATGCTGCATGCAAAAGAAAAATATTCTAACAAATCTGGCAAAATGTTAACTGCAGTAGAGTGAAAATAAAATCATTGAATCCTTTATGTGTTATTATGATGTCTGTTGTCAGTCTGTTAGAAACTTTAAACTCTGAAATTAAGCGAATGGACGCTATAAGTAGTTGAGAAATTTACAAGGTTCTGCATTTCTGAAGTTAGAAAAACACTTTAGATAAGACATAAAACTTAATATGGTTAGCGTCTTTAATGACGCGGTGAGTAAAAATTGTATTTAAAAAATTTCAAAATTAATTCCAGTGCGATCGAAACATCATTTTTGTCTTTTTAGATAGAAAAAACATAACAAAAACCACTGGCACATTATAAATTCTTTACTTTTACTCTGTGGTTACACTTGGATTCTATAGTCTACTTAATGCTTACTGAACATGACCTAAACGCAGCCAACCACGCTACACTATTGTTGTACTCCGTCTAGACACGAACCCCTCGATTCCTTGTTTAGTAAATTAAATCCACTTACACTCTATACATCTTTGATATAATTATCTATATGCTTTTATCCAAAAGCAACAACAAAAATCTACCTCATACTGGTGTTATATTCTTACCACGTTGCGGTAACAACCAGAGAAATTTACCTTTATATCAATGGGGAGTTTGAGAATTATCTGCTACGCTATTATTAAATAGACGTCTTTAGTAAATTTCTTTCTGGGAAACTTATACTGCTGTTTCTCATTTTTAACTGCTTTATACCACTACAATTATTTATATAGAGGGCTCGCAGTGATGATTTTGTGTTTTACAACAAGCATGCGCAATCTACCAATTAAGGATGCCATTAAGGAAGCTCAACTTTTGTTAGCTAAGTGTCATATTTTTCTAAACTGGCACCAGGGGAACCGGTAGCCCATACAGAGAGTCGCCCTTCTCTGTAGCCGGTTATTGGTGAGGTCACTTCGGGGTACAAGTGGTGGTTGTAGTTAAATAAAAGCCTATATCTACGGTTCTGACGGAAGTGTGCTGTTGCACTCTCAACAGAGAAGTTTACGGGTAGGTTCCGACCCTTTAGCAAGGGGTAGATTCATAATCCTGCTAGCCATGGTCTTAAAATTGCACAGAATAGTGGTTTGACCACCGTGTGTTTAGGGCTTCGCGCCAGGTACAGACTTAATCTACTCACTTATCCTGTCGTATTATTCTGTACACACACCACTAATGGTAGTAACTTATTAACCACTGTTTTTTCACGCACATACCGATAATAACAACACTGTTGTTTTTAGACATATATAGGTTGCCAGATCTTATTTTCATAACAATACTATAAATGCTAAAAAAGGCTGACAGAACTTGATCATTAAAATTGCGGAAAAAACTAAGGGTTAGTATATAAAATGTATTTCCGAAAATAGAAACCAAAACTATGTAACCTTTTTATTTATAATTAGTTAATAAAATTTTTTCTTTTACCTCATTATCGAAAAAATTGTTCAGTATGGCCGTTTTACGCTATTATAAGACCTGGCATTTGCTATAAACTCTATGAGAAAGAAACCAAGTAAGAATTGTGGTGATTGTCAAAAAATCCAAGTATCATTACATTTTGTTTCTATACTATCACACTTCATTAAGATGAAAATTATGAGTAGATAAATCCTATCCATATCACATCTTCTCATAATACTTAGTTATTCAACCTCTCCTTAAAACCAGTGTTATAGTAAAAGGGGCATTATATCATCAGCCGGGTTACGAAGAAGAATGGCCATATTAATAGGCAAAAATTCCCTATACGAAATGATAAATACCAACATGAAGGTTGAAAGTTTGGAAGTTAAAAAATCTGTCAACGAGGTTATGGCTTTGGGCAAAGTGAACGTCAGACCATCGATTATTAGCTTCGTATGGAATCTTTTGACCAATAGAGTCATTACTTGCAACATGGGGCAGGCTACCGTGTATGGAGTAGGTAAGAGCGGTAAAAAACAAGGGGCGAGGGTATTTTTACCTTCAGATAATGGATATTGTCCTTTTTAAAAGAAGGAATGAAATTCCCATCTTCCTGCTAACAATCATAAATGGAGTGAAGCTTAGGCTATCTGACTGAGAGAAATATATAGGTGTCATCGTGGTTTCCAATCTGTACCAACAGCTAGGCCGCGATATACTCCTTATCAGGTGTCTATACGACACCTAGATTTATTCCTAAATGCCCGATATCTCTAGATGAGATAACGCGACATTTCAACCTGGAACTATTTTGAGTACCAGCACACTCCGACAGTCGCGAACGAACTCGCCAAGTTTGGAACCCGTCTGAAGAACTAGGAGATAGATCTATTGGTGGGAGTCTGGTTTAAGGAACTTTTTAAAGCCTCCGAAAAGTTTTGGCCTTAGTATGAAAGAAGGACAACTAAAAATCTGCTGAGGATTCCTCGAAGACTCACTGGTACACTGACGGCTGTGCTGATAGGGTACAGTGTCACCGGTGCCGATTATAAGAAAGTAGATCTTTCATACCTTGACATCTATAGAACTTGTCAGAATGAGAAAGAGAAAAAAACGGTCTAGCATCTGCTTTGCCGAATTCCAGGTCTATCTGGTGACAGCGGCTTTCCTGGACAGTCCGTTACTGCTAAGTCTTGCAGATTTGTCGTACTTTTTCTAGGATAAATTTGTTTATCCGGTCTTCGGGGTAGTTTAGGGATTTATTTAGTGGTAACATGGAGACATAAAGATTCTTTGCAATTCCTTTTTCAGGCATCTCAAAGAGACCATCTAGCGTCCAAGTGAGCCGGCTTCTTACGATGGCAGCCTGCGCAACCTAACCTAACCTAATATATGAATACCTTAATTGTATTCGATTATATAGAAGTGAATAACTTTAATAAGAAAAACTTAATATACTTCTCTGTAGAAAAATCTTTCACTCTTCCTCTACCGTTGAATATCAAATAATTTAGCGTAATTACAACACATATTTAAATATTGATATTTCTATCTGCGCTAAAACACGAACTTAATATTTCAACATTTATAAAATTGGTAACGGCTGAATTATATAACGAACGAAACGAATTTAATATCTTCGGTCATAATATAATTCATGAAGAAATTTAGCAAAATTTGTTTCGGTCATATTTTTTTTATTTTCTTAATACAGAACACATCTTCTTACGCAACAAAGATGAATTCATAATGTATACTTTTCGGCTCACAAATGTATTTTAGTTAAATTTAATGCCTGGTTGGGTGGCTGTTTATAAAGCTTAAGCATGCGTGTGCATGCATGTGTGCGTGTTATATTTAAACACATGTGTTTTATTTAAAGTAAAAATATACATGTACATAGTTGGACTTTGCTGTATTTAATATAACCCAAAAGCAAAGCAGCAAGTCCCCAGTGTGCTATAAAAAATATGTTGGTTAAAATATTTTATATTTATTTATTTTTTTTTTTTTATATAAATTTTTTTTGTCAGTTTATACTTTTGTTTGTTATGTGGGTTGTTGCATTTTAAATGTAAAAAATAAAGTAGTTTTGTAGATATTTGTTTTCTTCAATACTCACATACTTTTTGTTGTTAAATTTTTTATAAATTTCATTGTTTCAATTTTTCATATGCTTTTAGCTATAACAAAAAAAAACAAAAAAAATTCTCAGTGTAACTATGTATTTGCTTTTATGTTTAATTATAGGGTGATTTTTTTTAATATTTCTTTTTACAAATATATGAAGATTATGTAAGGAAACCTTCAAAATTATTATTTGTTATTATAAGTCTTTGTTGAATTGATTCTTTTTGCATGTTGCACCTGAAACACTTTGTCACGGTGAGCTAATAGAAAAAATTTTAAAAATCCATTTCACTCATCTTGAAAATTCTTTGTGAACTAACCTTAAAATGGGAAATTATTGGCTTGCTCTATGATTATTGGCTTCTGTTTTCTATTATCCCACCCAGATCTTGTCAAGATTTCCAAAGATACATGACAAACTTTTAAAGATTTATCATATGTAGGTCTTCTAGTATATTGATGTCTAGACGAATATAATAACAATCTCTTGTGCGTTTTTATACTTTTACTATGTTAAAAAAAAAAAAAAACAACTGCAATAAAATGGTTTTACCCGAAATTTTGATATCATATCCCTTGAACCGAAAGTGTTTTCTTCGTCATGATTTAAAATGATGCCGCAGAAGATTTGCCATTATACTAAATTTGTCGATCACTTCATTACATGGCATCACTGCTCGTAACCTCAATATATTTTTTTATAAAATAAATTTTCCTAATTGATTAGACTTTCTTTAAGAACTTTGATCTAACTTTTTTCCAACTTTAAGTATTTCACTTAAAAAAATTTGGCAAACTTGCTAGTGTTGTAAACCAGTGTTGCCGTTTAGTAAAATTTTTTGTAACTTTTAAAGGCTCCACGTAACATTTATAATTTTGTTGTATTAGTCCAAATTTTTGTAACATTTGGTACAGATACAAAACTTTATTTCACTGAAAGAGTGAATCCCTTTTAATATATCAACCTTTCTTAACATTTTAATTCGATTTTAATAACAAATGTTACCTGCAAATGCAATGAAAACCCCATTAAAAATAAAAATAGTTTGAATAAAACAAAAAATAACATTGCTGAAGTTTTACTGTGTTTAAGTTAAAAGAAATCACGAAATGTTTCTTGCTTTATGTTTAGAAACAGCAAACTGTTTCTGGAAACAATTCTGCGAAATAATATAAGCTTCATTTCGTTAGGATAACTAAGCATTCGATTGAGAAGAAAGTTGTCTTTTAATTTCCTACAAGAAGTGCCGGATTATATTAAAAAAAATTGTCAGTATTTTCTGTTGAAGTTTTTTAATTCAAATTTATTTTTATTAGCGGTATATTAATAGCGGTTTTATTAAAAAA
Source organism: Gymnosoma rotundatum (assembly GCA_916610165.2). Classification (NCBI taxonomy): domain Eukaryota; kingdom Metazoa; phylum Arthropoda; class Insecta; order Diptera; family Tachinidae; genus Gymnosoma; species Gymnosoma rotundatum. The sequence continues at coordinate 156,022,824 of OU744336.1, read as the reverse complement.
AATCCTACTTTAACTAATTTTATTGAATGGCAAGAGCATACACTTTTCGATACCGAACACGGAAAGAAAAAACATGGTTGAGGTAACCATAATCTAAGAGTAAGATATTATGGTTGCATAGTATGGTTGCTAACAAAACGACCATATTGTTGTCTAGCAAAACATAAACATGATAAAGAATAAACATAATTATGTTCAAATATAAACATTAAATGGTTAATTTAAAATACCTTTATATGGCTGAAAATGTTACGTTATATAATTGAATTATAATATAATCTCGTAAGTGCAAAATTTTCCTGATATAAAAGTTTAAGTTATTATTGTTTTATTCATAAACGATTTAATATAAAAATTATTTAAAAACACAAATTCACAAGAATCAGTTATACAATAGTTTATAAATCCAAATAAGTAAATATATTTCACAATTGTGCTTTAAACACAAAAAAAAAAGATTTATATTCTTACAATACAGACATATAGGTTTAAACTTTTTTTATATGTTTTGGTTCCCTTTTTATTAGTTTTTATATTTTGCATATTACTTTTAATTACTTACTTTGAACATAATTTTTTTCACTTTCTCTAACAATAAAAAAATTTCAAATTTTTGCTACTAGATATATTACTAAGCTGTCAAGAACTAGACAAAAAAGTTTTTAGCACAAACATTATTCTGTTGCTTTTAACCATACTTTGATTAATAATAATATATTATAATTAAATATTTTATATTATTTTTAATAAGTTATACAACTTTGGTTTGGTTTGCATTTTTGTGCACAGTAACCATATAATCGTTAAAATTTAACAAAAAATGTTTATCGTGACTAAAGTTTTGGTTCTCCGCAACTATACATTGTTACAAAAACCATAATAAAGTTACTGTGACCATATCACAACAATTTTTTTTTCTGCGTGGAATATTAGTATTGAGCCCAAATATAAATCCTCATGAGTAACATCTGAATTGAAATTTATTTTTTCATACGTTTTTATTTATTTATTTATTTATTTTTTTTTGTTCACTAAAGAACATTTTTGCCTTGTTATTTTCCCTGAAATATGTAAAAAAAAAACTTTTCAATATATTTTAAAAATTACTATAAATTACTATTTATTTAAGAAAAATTACAAAATGTAACTTTTATTGTAACTTTTTTTTAAAGGAAAAGCTTAACTTCTTACTTTCTTTCTCTGGCAACACTGATTATGGAATCAAATTTTTGTGGGTGTAGTAACTGTAGTCTTGATCTATACTGTCAATATTTTTAGAACCATGCAGCTAAATAATTTTTTTCTGTAAAAAAGTATGTAAGTTTTCTAAATTTTTCTTTAATTGCATTTAACAAAAAAAATGCAAGATTTTCTTACATCAGTATGTCTTTAAGATCGACAAATTTGCTGTTAATTTTCTGCAGAATTATGTGACCCAATTAAAACTACTGATAAAGGTAAAGGATAAACGAACTATTTTTCTTTGCTCGCATTCTAACCACATATGCAGATGGCACAATATCTCATAGAATTTTTATTTCTTTGGAATAGATCTTTGTTGAAAATTTCTGTGATAAATTTAAACACGTTCGTCTTTGAAACATGACAAGAAACAAAAAATTACTCTATTGAAGAAAAAAAAAGAAAACTATTTTTATCCAACTTTACGTTGAACAAAAATGATGCATCTAAAGAATATAAGTAAATATTTACACATTTATTTATCCACATCTAGCAAATTTATACATACATATATATAATTCTAGTGTACATATTCATAAATATGTAGATTTATATACTACATCAACTTTTTGTACAGATGTGTCATTTGTTATGTTTTGGAATTTTAGAACATTTGTGTCATGATGTGGTATCCAGGCTAATATTAAATGAAAAGTTTGGTTTTTTCCACTGCTAAGTTTGTTCAACAAAAACATGTTTTACCACATAAAAAATTTTATAGTTGTATTAGTTGTCGCACATAGTGGTATAGTGGTGCTTAGGGAACTATTTGTTGTTGTTTTTTTTTTTTTTGCTTTTAATTACATAAAATGATCTATATGAATTTTATAAAATAGAATTAGAAAAGTTTATTAGTATCATTTTTTGTTGTGTAAGTAAAGAATGTATAAATTAGCGAAATATTTTCAGAGAATTTTTGAAATTATTTTTCATCCTTTGCATTAATTTATAGCTAAAATTATAAAAGCAAGGGTATTATTTTTATAAAAGAACTGTTTGATAACGGCCACTTCTAAAAGCTGTTTTTTCAATTTTGTATATTTTTTAAAGATTTAAGGACAATTTTTACTTTCCTAAAAATTTACAAAGCACGTAATTTTTTGTTTATTTTAACGATGGCTAGGAAAATATTTTCGATAATAGTATTATTAATAATAATAAAATAAAAGGACAAGGGCTTTTTTCAATATATTATTTTCAAAGCAAACTATTTCATGTTAAATATTTTTGTTGTTCATATTTGATTTTTTTAATTAAAATGTAATAGCTTTAGAACTCATAATTAGCTTTTTCATTAAATAACATACAAAGCATTTTATCACATATGTATATATCGTTATGTTTTGTTAACATTTTCTGGGTTGGAAATCGTTTAGTTATTTGCATTCGTTCGCAACTAAAAAACAAAATATTTTTAAAAATCTCATTAAAATTTGCTTTAGAAGTCAACTCTAAAAAAGCGAGTATTAAGAAATGTAGCAAGGGTTGCCAAAATAATGAAATAGAAACAATAGCATTTTTAAAAAAAAAAATTCGTGAAATAGTCAATTGCTAATAAAAAAATTTTGAATTTGACGATAGTCAAGCACAGAGAAGTGTACATTTTTCAAAAGCTCATAATTTCCATACATGGTGCTATAAGTAATTTTACCCATTTGTTTTTGCATATAAATGTTTTTTGACCTTTTTAAATAGTTTTTCTTTTCTAATTTATTAAGCACTAGGTCAGTTTTATAAATAATAAAAATTTTTTTTTATTTATATTTTCAATATTTCGCCACACCTTTGGGTGGCATCATCAGGAAACAGGAAACAAAAAATTAGATTTTTTTTTTAAAGAACAAAATTAAAATGAAATTATTTTTTCAAACAAAAACAGAAAAATGAAAAACCAAACGACAAAGAACTCAAATATTTAAAATTTACATTCCTATAAATTTAAAACTCAAAAAACATTCAAGTAAAATAACTCAAAAATTTTAAACATTTACAAAATTTGTGTTTTTTTTTTTGGTTCATATAAAGAAACAATAACAAAATAAACATCTCTGTTTAAATTTTTCGAAAAAATTTACTGACTATTACTTTATCACATGTTTTGCTTGTGATTTGTAAATTAATTATCAAAAAACGATTGAGTTGAGTGAAAAAAAGTGAAAAAAATTCATAATAATAATTAATAATTTTCAAAAACTAAGTAATGGAAAATAATGTCGAAGGTGATTACTTTAATGAAATATAGTTAAATGTTGGTAAACTCATCTATTAGATCGATTTAATTGGAAAAATTAAAATGACCTTAAGATGAACTTATGGAATTATGAAATTGGAATTTTATTTAGACTTAATAAAAATATGATAGCACAAGCTAGCCGTAAAACCATAATATATCTCTAGGACAATCAATTACTTTCCTAATTAAATAAACTTCAACTGCGGATATCTGCAAAAATTTTTAAAAAACGCTTTTTTCCGGGTGGCTACTGCGTGTACAATTCAGAGTTATTCAGTATATGGCGAGAGCAACACAACGAATATGATAAAAGAGCCGCTATATCTTTCCATATCTTCTCATATTTTGGTGACAGTAACTGTTCCGAAAACCTTAAACAATATATAAAGCAGTGGTCTAGAAAATTTGGTTAAATATGAATATGAAACGGCATAAAAGTTGTAGAAGTTTCAAAGTTTTTAAAAAGGCTTAAAGGTAATATTTCGATAAGAAAACCTAAAACGTAGTCATTCAAATTGGTCCTGTCGTGTGGCTGTAATTATTTTTGGTCAAAAAAGGGGTAAAATATCCTATAGTGCATGGGAGTAATTAATTAAAGTGTGTCACACAAAAAAAATATATATCAAGCCTTTGGTCGATTAATGCTTAAACAAAGAATAAATATCTCATTTAACCAACCTAAAAAAGCGGTTAGAAGTAGCCTTACCCGCTTTTCGATCTTTTAAACTTGCACAGTATAATCAATCAGAAAATCAATTTTAAATTATGTACTTGTTACTTCCTTTACTATTTTATGTAACCATATACCTTTAAGAATAATATCATACTCTTTTTAAGTTTATTTTTTATTACTTTTGAATTTCCTAATAAAAACAACATAGTACATTCAATTAATAATGATAATAGATGTTTAGTTTTAAAACATATCAAATGCAAAATTTGTATTATTTTTTTAAAGTATGTTGTTATTTGAAAAAAAAATAATAAAAAAAAATATTTTATGTATGATATTAATAACTTTCACGGAAAAAAATATTAATATCAAAGTTGCTAGGAAGTTTTCTTTGATTTATTCAAAACTGTGGAAATGTTATTTAAAATTGTTTGAGCATAAAGTATTCAATTGACGGTTTTAGCATGGAATGATTAATAATGGTAATGATTTTTTAGCATTATTATTATTTTCACTAATGATAATGCTTTTTAATGAAAAGATTTTGTTGATAATTATTTAAAAAACAAAATCATTACCATTGATTAATGATTAAATAGTTTCAAATCATTATCATTAAAAAAAATAATTTTTACACATTCTAAAATTTAGTAAAGCATTAATTTAAAATGGCATTTTGATGACAAAAATTTATTTTCATAAAAACAATTATTTTTCTTTAATTGTAATTAGTAATTAAATAGTTTCATTAAAATTACAGTACCACTAGTTAAAGTAATTGTAATTAGAATTAAATAAGCATTAACTTGTAGTTATTTTTTTTTTTCATTGGCAATATTTCAAACATTGCCAATGAAATTTTAATGGTAATGAAACAATCCCAAGTAATTTCAATTTATTATTTTACGAAATAAAAAATGATTGAACATTTTTTTAATTTACGTTTTAGATAATATTATGCCATTTACCCTTAAATATTATTTAAGTCACGTGGCCACCGCGGCTGACTCATTCGAGGCGCAGTCTAACATTTGCACTGGAATGATAACCGTATATCATCTACAATCAAAAGATGTTAGCCCAATTCACAATCTTGTGCAAATGGTCTTGCATCGTAGCATTTGCAAAATTGTGAAGTATATTTTTCTTATTACTGTATGTTTTGTTGGCGAAGACAAAAATATGCTACGATGCAAGACCATTTTTACAAGATTGTGAACTGGGCTATCGTATTTCAACGGTATTAGCATTTGTCGGAAAAGATAAATGACTTGTTCTATATTTAATAAATATAAGCTCATGGGGTTTGGTCACACGATCACGATAGCTAACTTAAGGAAATGATATTAATTACTATTATGTATGAAAGCATATGATAGTTCATCCCTTTATGAAAAAGATAGTGGATCTGAAGCAGTGGAAGAGAATTTGCATTCCACTATATTGCAAATGCAATTCTAGTCCACTACCACTAGAATAGTTTTATTTAGTGCGCTAAATTTCCACTACCACTAAAGATAGGGGCGATAATGCACTATTTTTTCCACTACCACTAAAAATGATAGAAAATAAAATCCAATGCAATAAACCCAACTCTGGGTGCATATTATATTTTTTAAATGTTGTTTTTTTTTTAATTATGTTAATATACTCTTCACTTTTGATTCCACTCATCATGGGTTAAAATTTAGCCACCCATTAAACCGAGCAGGCACCTTCTATGGATTTATTGATTTTTCAGTAATTCATTGATAAGTTCGTTAATTATTTTTTTTCTTTTATCTCCATTGATTTATACACACTTTGTTTTAACATTCTTAAATTAACTTAGTAACGAGTAACAAAGAAATTAAAATCAAAAAAATTTTTAAACAAGAAATTGCATATTTTCTGGTCATAAAAAAGCTATTGGTATAGTAGTAAGCCCTGTAATTAAAGTTGTTTTTTTAACTTCTTAATTCAGAAATTCTAATAAATTAAAGTCAATTTCTTCGTACTCTTTAACACTTAAGCAACATTCATGGAGTTAAAAAAAAATTATTTCAATATAAAACTTCAACAAACTGACATAAAAAATTTCTGTTTTATTTACTTATTTTTTTTTCTTTGAAAAATTTTATATACAATACTGACATGTTAACAATAATTAAAATAAAATATATATATATATATATGTATTTTGGTTTTAAGTGATATTTTTCCTTCATTTTTTCATACTTTATTTGATTCACTTACATTTCATCTTGTTCCAAATATTTACAGTATCACCTTGGTTAATTTAAAACAATATTTGGTAAGGTCTTGCCGTTTTATTTCTTAATTTTCTTGTACTATCATGTTTCCCCTCTCTCTCTCTCTTTCTATTTCTCTCTTTCTCGCTCTAGAAGCATTTCCAAGTTCATTTTATTTTAATGACAATTCTTGTTTTTACAACTTGAGCAACAAATTATTTACACATTTTAAGTTGAATGAAAACTTTGTTGTCTGTTTGTTGTAGATTTTGCGAAAATCATGCAGAAAATGTTCAAGGTAAAGGAGAAAAACAAAAAATTAAAAAATATATATTTTTTCTTGTAAAGAATATTGTTGCCCTAAGTGAGACTTTTGAGAAAAGTAACACATTTCTACTTAAACAATATTTTGTTTCAATGTATAATTTTTAGTGTTGAATATTATTTATCACGTTCTTAAAAATATGTTACAAAATATTGAAATAATAAAAGTTGTGGCAACACTAAAAAAACAAATACTCTAAACTACCGGTATAGGGAAAAAATAATAAAAACCGAGTAGCAGTTGCTAAGTAAAAGTCAAAGTGAAAACATTTTTTAAAAATAGTAATAAAGAAAACAGAATACAAACCAATTTATAGTGTTTTAATTTGACGCTTACAGAAAATCAGAAGTGGGATCATGGATGAAAAAATATTAAATACGTGCAGCGTGAAGGAGCTAAAAAATGTACTGGAGGAGCTCGAAGAAAGGAACACTGGAAACAAAAATGAGTTGGTGTTGCGTTTAATGGAATTCCCGGAAAAAGCACAACTTCTGCTGATGCAAATAAAAAATTCAAAGCAGAAGGCGGCAGCATTGAATTTGAAGGAGATGGAAAAAGTAATGGCAGCACGCCGGCTGAAGTGGAAAAGCAGCGAATCGAAAACGACGCCGTTAATGTAATGGAAAAAATTAGTGTCGAAAAAGGTGGAACGAGTGAACAAATGATCGAAAACAGGATGAGTGTTGAACAAGCAGATGAGTGCGGTGCGTTCGGAATTTTAATAAATAAAGAGGTAAAAAGTAAGAAAGGAAATAACGAAAGGCAAATGAGTGAGAAAATTAAAGAAGTGATTGCAACAAATGAAATAATGAGTTTTTCCAAAGAAAATGAATTGAAATCTAAAGAATTTGAATTAATGAAAAAAGAATTGCTAATAATGAAACGAGAAATGGAAATGTTGAAAATGGAGAATGAAATGTTGAAAAAACTAAAAGATTGTGGGCGGGTTAATACGGTCTACAACGTAGGAGACTATGTATCCATAAAAAATTTTGTCAGTGATTCCGGAGTCTGTATGTGTTGAGAGATGTGGACGGCTTTCAAGTAATTCCATGCGTAGGAATTTAGGAGGCCGCTAATATTAAACCTTGGTTACGTTTATGTTAAGTTGTCGGCAAAAATCGGGACGATTTAGGGTCAGAATGGCCGAATTGTGGCAACACTAAAAAAACAAATACTCTAAACTACCGGTATAGGGAAAAAATAATAAAAACCGAGTAGCAGTTGCTAAGTAAAAGTCAAAGTGAAAACATTTTTTAAAAATAGTAATAAAGAAAATAGAATACAAACCAATTTATAGTGTTTTAATTTGACGCTTACAAAGTTAAGGATCTCTGTAAAAAATTTATAAAACTGCTAAGTTTTTATGAGCAACCTTGAGAAAAAGCATTAAAAAATCGTATCATCATAAAGTCTGGTCCAATCATAATGCACTATGTTAATTTAGGATTACACCTTAACGTCAATTTTATTGCTCAACTATATTTGAAATGTTGTCTCTTCAATATTTAATTAATTCAACCATGCAGAGGTTCAAAATTATGCAGCCCGTTAAGATTGTTGGAACCTCTTATGAAAATGAGCGTTTAAATGGGCATTTCGTGCACTTCCTGATATTTTGGTTAGCATGATTGACCAAATGTGTCTACAATCGGACGAATTATGCCAATTATGAGCAAATGAGAATCCACGAGTGATTGTTGAAAGTGTTACTGTTTACTGCGGCTGAAACTGGCAGCGTCATTGGGCCGTGAGTTGTATTATAACGTATCCGTGGCTAGCATTTCGCGGTTATTTTGTTTCACACATAATTGTCATACATCCTTTTGAATTCTTTGTAAATAAAATCGTGCATTTAACATTATCGGCCACAGAATGTTACTACTATCTGTTCTTTAATTAATTTAATATATGATAAAATAATTGAAATGTGATGCCCCGGGTAAAGTTAGTCTTTCTAATGTTTTAATATTTCTAAATTGTTGATTTTCATATTAATAACTTTCCATTAGCAGTTTAAGAAAAACATCGAGTTTTATCACACTTGTTAAGTTCAGAAAGTAACAAATTTTGAATACTATCTACTATTTTTCTTAGTTTACAACCAATTTATTTTCTGACATACTACGCCCAAAAAACCTGTTATATCTCCAGTTTGCCATTAAATACATATACAAAATATTTTAATATTTCATTTACCTTTGCTAACAATCATCAACAATAAACTTTTTAAATTATAGTGAACTTAAACAAACTGTAGCGGCAAGAAGGGTGGGAGGTAATAACACACCACAACAACATGGAAATTTATCAAAAAGTTTAGAAAACTTTTTCAACTAAAATAATTTTGCTGTTGCGTGTGGTAATGTGAAATTGAAAGAAAGAAAAAAAGTACTTAAGTAAAAAACAAAACAAAAAAAAAATATATGAAAACGGAAACAAAGCGCACAGTGACACAGTAAAAAAATTTTATAAAGATATATTTTTGTTAAAATTTAAAAAACTGTTGCAAGTATGTTGTGACTTTAAAACTCACAAACGGTGAAACCGAATTCAATAAAATTTTTAGGGTTTATTAGTATGGTCGTGTAGATGGCTTATCAAATCAAATTAAAAATCGAAATCGTTCGATGCGTTCATAAGTTAATACTAAATCGGGCATTTACAGCTGCGCCTATCTCTTTAATTTTAAAACAGAGATAGATATTTATTTAGAAGTTCCAAGGTGGAATGAAATAAGGAACAGGACAGGTGAGTAGGGAGAAGAAAAATGCGCGGATTCAATTTTACAAAAAGCAGGTTTTAGAATATTTAAAATATAAATAATTCCTTATTCATAAGGTCAAACAAGCAGAAGAAAATCTGTTATAACTTCCAAATTAACCAAATAAAAAACTTGCTTGGAAATGTGGTCGTAGTACTATTTTTCTTATTGTGGTAGCAAAGCGCTTCGGAAATAGCAAGTATTTTGAATGAAAATTTTTGTATTTTTTTTTAAATTTTTTCCCCCATCAGGATTCGAACCATCGATATTATAAATTAATGAAAATTGACTTATTTTCGGCTTTTTAGTTCCGTTTAATTATATTTCTAAACATTTTTAGAAAGAAAAATTATTTACAAATGTATGCGGACTTTTTCCAAAGAAAACAAGAAAAATTAGACGCTAGCAGAATGAAATGCAGCATTTTCTGGACCACCACATCCTTCATCAGCATTCTTTGCATCTATCTACTTTATGTTATGTACATCGTAAATAACATCTGTTTAACCAACTACAACTTAAAGCATTTTTTTGTCGTTCTCTTTGTAACCCGTCTTGTACATTTGTTGTTGCTTAAAATTTGATTTTTATTTTCACTTTTTTTATTTAAACAAAAATTTTTAGTTTATTTAAAATGTTTGTGAGGGGTTTCCTGAAGAGCTAAGTAAGCGATAGCGAAACGGCCATCGAGATGTGCTTTCACGCACAATAGTCAATATCGGTTGTTTTAATAATTTGTTTGGGATTATTAGCACAATATTTTTAAGGATAAATAATTTAAATTTAAAATTCCCGTGAATTAATTTTAATCAAAAACATTATATATTTAAAAAAAATTTACGAATCTTGTGCGTGTAAAGGGTCATGCTGTGAAATCATATGTGACATAATGTGAGTGTGCGTTATCAATTAAAATCTGGTCTGGTTGTCTTGCAAAGTTTGTATTAAAAAATAGTTGAATTTGACCTACAAAACACAGAACTGTGCTATAACGTTACTAAATCAAATCAATAAAAAAAATCTGTTAAATATCTCATTGAAGTTTGAAATACTTAACATATAAATAAAAAGGTTGAGATTTTGCATTTTTTTGATATAAGCAAAATCGATCGGAATCTGAAGAATGTAAGACAAAATTGATCGGAATTGTTAATACGGAATTAAAACCATTCCGGTCGGACATGCCCGATTGTTTATTAAGAAAAAAATATATATATATTTCTTTTAACTTTCATTTTAATTATGTAAATATTTAAAATTCCTTTCTAAAATTAAAAATTGGACAGGAATCGTCTTGTTCTTTTAATAGCCATTCTCAACATATAAACTGGAAATAGTGTACGCCGTTCCAAAATAAGCTTAAAATAAATTTTTCTCTTCGTTTCAGTTTTGCAGATGTAACAATTTTTTGACACTCTTCAGTTGTTCATGACTTCTTTGTTTATTGTAAGGTTAATCTCTCTGTGTATCTCTCTGTTAAAGAAAAAGGGTATATGACGTCACTAAAAATAATATTTCATACACACTATGATACACCACTACATTATTATTGAAGAGCTTCTATAAAAAAAGCCTGGAGTACAACACTAAAGCTGGATTCATCCATAATGTCCGAACAAATTTTGTGTCCGCACAACATTTTTTTTAAATGAAGTTTGACGGCTCCCTTCAAGAGAGATAGAAAATATTTTGTGCGACCAGGTCTCAGCCCGAATGGGATTAATTTTATATTTTTTTGTTCAGACAAACTTAAACTAAGTTGCCAATAAGCTAAAATTTGTCATCTCAAAGCCGGATTGAGTTGCCCATTTACATAGAATTTGCACCATTTTGTTTCGTATTGCAATTCAAAGGGTATGCAAAATAGAAATAATAATTCAATTGCTCAAAAGCTTATCGAGGAAATAAAGAAGCCTAGAAGGCAGTGTATGTATAATATGAGCAACAGCTCATGCAAAAATTACCACAAAAAACAAATTATTTGGAATAAAATAACGAACTTAATTGGAATTAAACGTAAGAACATTTTTGTTTAGAAATCGAATTTTTTAATAAATTTTGCTTGTTTTCAGGAAATGAATGTCAAAATCATTGGAAAAAGTCACGTAGGCAACATAAAGCAGCTTTACGCAATAGTGGTGGGAGGAGTAGCAGCGAGCAAGTGGATGTAAAATTTAACAATTACAATTTTTAAACATTGAAAAAAAAACAATAACATAAAATCCGCTGCAATACTGCCACATTACAAAACCATTGTTTACATACGGCAGCATTGATTGTCAAGACAAAATGTTTGAAAAGTGTGGATAGTGTTTCAGAAATTTCTCACAAAATAACTTTTGGCCGCACAACATTTTTGTTCGGACATCATCGATGAATCCAGCTTAAAACCTTTTTTCAGTTCTTAAGCAACCTGTGCGTCTCGTTTCATTATTTCGAGATTTTTTTTCCTTAAAAATAAAAGTAACATTTAATACAACGGTGTGTGATTTCAAAATTGCTATGCAACGTAAGTGTTATCAGTTTTTCTTTAAAGTATTGTTTTCTTCAAGAACTAAATGCTAATTGACTTAAACTTCGATTCATCAAACTATTAAATATTAATGAAAATTTTAGAAATTAATTTTGGTTTCCTTTTATTGTCTTAAAAGTAAATTGACACAAAAAACTTAATCCACATTTTTCGCAAGTGCGCCACTGTATAAGAAGATTAAAAAAAAAGACTAAAATATATTACATGCTCTCAGGATAACAAATCAAAAAGACATTTGATAAGAAATAAAAAAGTGTTTCTATGAATATGAAATAAAAGTAATAACAAAAACAAAAAAGAACACTTGAGACTTTCTTAACAATTTTAAAACTAAAATAATGCTGAATTTTATTAGAGTTACAAGCTAGAACACATTTTTCTTTCTTCGTATCCTTGACAGGAAGTGTAAACAATAAAAATGATTTATAATTTTATCATTCCCGATGAAATTTTCACAATGTGCATTAATAATCTAATCTATACATCTATACATTTAATGAAACTGTAACGGGGTCATTTCTGTACATGAAATATTTTTTTTTAAATTTTGGAATTTTTGTCTCTCTGTCCAACTGTCTGTCTGTGCTTAATTTGAATAAAGTTTTGTGAAGAATCTCGGTTCAAATACAGAATACTCTTTTTTGTTGGAATAAGTCATTGCGTAGAGGAAATAGAGAAACAAATGTGAAAGCATCCAATGCCATGGTACAATGGTATAAGTAAGAAATCGAAAAGTCACAGAAAAAGAGAATAAATCGAACAAAAAAAAATACCATTTTATATCATCGAAAAAATATCGATGTGTACATTTTACCAAGAAATCTTAAAATTAAAATATTAAAAAAATAATTACGATTTTGCCATAATTAAAAAAATATGATTTACAAAATATTCGATGTATGTATGAATCCGACAAGTATTAGCTGCACTCACATATGAATTTTATATTTTTAACCGAATTCAGAAAGGTTCTCAATTTCTCAAAATATTTATTGTTTGTCCCCCAGAACTCAGTCATTTCTGGACCGATTTTGAAAATTTGTTCTTTATTTAAAAGGTCATACTTGCAGTTTGGTCTCGTTTTTAACAACGATTCATAATGTTGAAAATTAAAGGGTGTCCCCATACAACATACATATTTCGACGTGTTTTATAAGAGATAAAAGGTAACACTTAAAAAAAAACTCCGTATAGCAAAAGTAACACAAAGATAAATTTTAAAATAAAAGTTAAGAGCGTTCCCACAGGTGACGTAAATTGACATATATATTTTGATCCGTTATTGACACACGCTTGAAAATTGGAAATAATTTCATTTGATATGATCGTTATAATAACAAATACAAACATTTAAAATTATAAAATAAAGGGTGCTCCAATAATTCATTCAATTTAATGTATATGGCCAAACTTTTGCACAATTATATACAGAGGGTTACAATTAATAAAGAACCTGTATTGTCCGCAATAACACAATGTATACAACTTGAATTTTGAAATTAAAAGGTGTTTTCATAATTGATATTATTGCACCTATATGGCCCTATCTTTTGAAACGTTACACATAAACACTTGAAAATTAGAGAGGCTGTTCCAATAAAAAAGATTATTACAATGAGAAACATGATTTTAAGTATGTCTGTTTTGAAGTCGATGTATTTGCAAGAATAGTTTTTATTTATTGGTGGATATTAAAGCATTAGTCTACTATAGGGACACCTGTTAAGCTTAAATTTTTTCTTTTTACATTTGTTAGCATTAGGGACTAGAAAAAGCTCTATATGTTGTTTGCAAAAAAATAATTTTTATTCAAGTTATACAAATATTCAGCCCAAAGTTCCGTGCAAGTTTTTCCACTTTTCCCTTTTATCTCATAATAAATTTTTTCGCCTTCTGACTGGCTGCGAAAATTGAAAAAAATCGGGGAAAAAGTAGGTATTATGAACTATAAATGAAAAATGTTATGTAGTTTAACAAAATAAATCTCTTCAAATTACGACGATGTCACTTTTTGTTATTTTTTTTTTTTCAAGGAATTCATAATTGGAGGAATCTTTTGTCGAGAAAAATTTTTTCCGTGGGAAAGAAATTCCGTGAGAATATTCATGGTTTGTCTGATTTTACTCTATACGATCTACTCTACGATCTAAATTTTTCAAAATTAAAAAAACTATCAAGTTGGAAAATATTATTTTTTGAAATTAAAGTTTTCTACGAAAAAAAAAAAATAATAAGAAAGGTTTGTTTTTTGTGCTCATTGTACTTTAAGTAATAATTTTATATTTCTTTATATCTCTCAAGTGATATACGTTGCCCTGTTAAGGAATCCATTAAAAAACTCTCATATGGCAAAAAAAAAAATACCATTAGGAGCACATATTTTAGCATTTTGTAAAAATTATATTGTACATTGAAAATATTACATATTTAAACTTCTTGCGTTTTGTAACCATGTGTTTTATATTTTTTTTTTGATAAAAACTTAAAAATGTTAGTTTTCCGTTTATAATTATTGATGACTGTTTATTATAAACAACATTCACTGTCTGTAAACTTAAAGGCCAGCCTGCTTCTGTTCGAAAAACAAGCCTTTTCTGGTGAATGGTTTAAACTTTAATTGAATCATTTTAGACGTGTCGTTATAGCTAATATAGAACTACATACTCTGCCTATAATAATAATTTTAAAGATAAGACGAAAAATGGCATCTCCACGGGATACCCTTTTGATTTTAAACTGTAGTTTATTATTTGTTGTTGAAATGGTGATAATATTTAAACTACTGTGATAATTTCCAATGTCTAGTTGTTACGGGTCCGAAGATACAGGCCGGCTTAAAACAAATAGTCATTGTAGAGATAACAATTGAGTTACGTTTTAATTATTAAGGTACGTTTTTTTTACCTTACTTACCTGTACTTGCTGTACTTACCGACCTCCAAAAAAAAAAAAAAAATAACGAAGGAGGTTATCAATTCGTCTGAATGTTTTCTTTTTTTTTTTTCAAGAGAAGTAGCACTTCAGGCATTAATACCTACTTAGTTTGTAACATTCTTTAGGAAAGGGATAGATGAGAGAGAAGACAGGTGGTAAAAAGAGATAGATATAGCCATTTTATTAATTATTTTACTTCGCCGGCGAATATGCTATGGAGAAGTACCAACGAAGGAGGCTTCATGTCTTAATGCTGTTCTGAATATGCATTTATACCATTAAACAGAAAAAATCATTTTAATTTCTTGACTGCCGCAAGGGTTGAACCCAAGGCAGCCAGATTTATAGTCAACGTGCCTACCATCTTGTTTTTGCCCGCAGTACTCAGTCATTTCTGAACCGATTTTAAAAACTATTTTCTTTTTTTTGAAAGTTTATGCTTTAAGATTGGACTCGTGTTTAAAAACGGTTTATACGGTTAAAAATTAAAGGGTGCTCCCATACAATATACATGTTTTTACGTGTATTTTAATCGTAAAGGGTGTAGAAATATATATATATATATATAGCTTTATATACCAAAAATAATACAAAGATAACTCTTAACGTAAAAGTAAAGGGCGTCCTCACAAGTGACGTTAATTGACCTATATTGTTTTATCTTTTGATCCGTTATTGACAAACGCTTTAAAATACGAAATAATTTCGTTTGATATGACCGTTATTATGACAAGTAAAAATATTTAAAATTATAAAATAAGGGGTGCTTCAATAATTCATTTAATTTGAGGTATATGGCCATTATTTTTCACAGTTATAGACAGATGGTTGAAATTTACAAATAACCTGTATTGTACGCAATAACAAAATGAAAGAAACTAAAGGGTGTTTCCGTTCTTGATGTCTTTGGGCCTATATGGCACTATCTTTTGGGGCGTTACATACAAATGCTCGGAAATTAGAGAGCGTTTTCCAATAAGAAAGAGTGTTACAATAAAACACATGATTTTAAGCTTGTCTGTTTTAAAGTCGGTAATTTTTGCAAAAATTATTGTTATTTATTTTTGGATATTATACTACTATCCAAACACCTGTTGAGCTTGAATTTTATTTGTTTACATTTGTTAGTATCAGGGACTAGAAGAAGCTTTATATTTTGTTTGCAAAAAAAAATAAATTATTTTTATTCAAGTTGAACAAATATTCACCCCAAAGTTCCGTGTAAGTTTTTTCACTCCCTTCAAATTACGATGATGCCACTTTTTAAATTATTTTATTTCCACGAAATTCATAATTGGAGGAATCTTTTCTAGAGAACATTTTTTTCCGTGGGATAAAGATAATATTTCTAAAATAAATAAATAAATAAAATATATTAATCAGAATCTTAGAACTTATTAAAAATAATAGTTTAATAAAACCAGAAAACTATCACCTCGAAAAATCGCAAAAAAATCGAGGCTATAAAAATCACAAAAATTCGAATAATTGCCATTATTAAAGTCAATTTTAGAAAAACGAAAATATACGAACACTATACAAAAAATTTAAATTGAACATGATATTCTTGAAAAAATATTTACATATATAGAAGAACCAATATTCCCTACAAGAACAGCGACAGTCGTCTTATCCATCATTTAATAATCATTGATGATAGAAATTCCCATTATTGAGTAGAACAATATTTCTATCACATTATTAAGAAAAAAATGATAAAAAATGATGAAGTCGCTTGTATACAAGCAATGTGTTTAGTAAACAGTATTTCCAGTAAGTTTTTTTTTACAAAAAAAAAGCATGCAAATTTTGCATATATGATCATGGGTAAAAATTTAATTACAAAACTTTTTATAAGCTGCATTTTGAAATTTGCTAAATAAATATAAATAAACACAATTCAAATGCATGATTTAATAAGAAAAAAAATTATAATGATGTCTTTCCAATTAATACCAAAAACAGTACTATGATAAAATATTCCAAATGCGCTAGTGCAAAATTGTGTTTGTATTAGTTTCGCTCACTACTTTCTTACCGGGTATATTATAAATGTTAAACGAGTCACAGGTTTCTTGAAAAGAAAAATTCTTCACAAAAAAACATTTTAACTTTTTTCATTATTATTGTAAAAATTTAAAGCAAAAAAAAAAAAAATAAAATACAGCAAAAAAATATCAGGAAATAAACAAAAAAAATTTAATCTAACAAAATAAACGCTTAATGGAGCACACGTACACACATGTGTTTTATGCTGTATTTTTACACATCATCTGGCAAAGGCAGTGATATGAGGTCATGTCTGTCCCTCTCCGCGTGAACAAAAGTAACATAAATTACCCAACAACGACAGCAACAATATTTGTTTAACTGATACACAAAAACCATCTGTTACTCTCTTGGACGTTGACTTGTGTATTTTGACAGTGTCAACAAAGTAAAGTAATTACATTCTTGGCCTGTTTGTTAAGTTTTTTTTTTTTTATTTTATTGTTATAGTTTTTTAGTAGACCTAAGCCGTTTTTAAGGCCTTTTTATTTTAAATAAACTTTTTTTCTATAAATAAGAAAACTAAGAAAAAATTTGAAGTTGTAAGAAATGGTACTGAAGTTGTATGTGTTTATACCAGGGTTGGTCCACCCGCGGCCAGTGCGCTACATGTAGCCAGCTAAAAAAAATCTAAATCCGCGTTCAGATAGAGAATTTTCGACATTTGTTAGCGTTATGGAATCTGCATATGAAGACTTAATTTATTATTGCGACATACGCTGGTTATCTAAAGGAACTAAGCTGAAGAGAATCTGCGAGCTTTTGAAAGAGGTGAAGCCTACTTAATGTAAATTAAAGAAAACGCCGTTCCAGAATTGAGCAATAAAAAATAGTTATGCGATTTATTATTTCTGATTGATATTACTACTGACCTTTACGATCTTAGTGCAAAATTACAAACAGAAAACCAAATAGTAACCGAAGTGTACGGAAAACTTTGCGCATTTAACACTTTCAGACCTGACGCAAAACTACCAGGAATTTGTTTATAATTTTTGGAACATGTGGTCCCTACAGCATATGAAAATTTTCAGGACACACACGTCTGACGCGCACAATTGACGCACTCAATAATATTTTTAACTAAAACACATTTGTATTGCATGAAAAGATTTCAATTGGTTTGAAATTTTAAAATTTATAATTTTTTTAGTTAGTTTTTTAGTTTTTTTTAGTTATTTGTAAACGATTAATACGCAATAATTAAAGTAACGGCAAATTAAACAGAAGAGAAATGTAAGAAGCAAATATAGAAATCAATCAGCACAATCGATGCCTGCCAGTCTATTTACATTAAGCGATCAGAAGTAAAAATATTGAGACCGAAGCCCACCCCGCACAATCGATGCATCACGGTCTGAAAGGGTTAAAAATAAATTACAACTGTTGCAACATCAATTCAACTGTAATAATTTTATTAATTTTCTGACATTTAGCTACAAAAAACAAAAATATATTAATATTTTATTTGCTTTGCATCAAGAATTTGAAGAAAGATTAGTGAATTTCAGCAGTAAAGAATGCTATTTTCAGTACCATTCCGTTAAGAGATGTGACCAAAATCCCCCAAAATTTTAAGTTAGAATTAAAAACACTGCAAAACAGGTTCTTAAAATAAAATTTATGGGATTATTAAAAATTTAATTCTATAAAAATGTAGATGCGCACATATTTTTGCAATTAATTAATAACGCAAAAAAATTATTTCATTGTTTGGGAGCATATATAAGTTCGAACATTTTTTTCGAAAATGTTTTTTTTTTTTTAATTTAAATATAGATCGCAAATTACAGGGGAGAATTTAGAAAGTGGCTTAGTAGTTGCTACTACTAAAATTGAAGTAGACATTTATACCTTATCCACAAATAAGCAGTTGCAATTGTCTTATTAATATAATTATAAAACTTATTTTAATAAAGTTTTTCGCTACACAATGGAGTAGCGAAATATCGAAAACATATATAGAAAAATAAAACACGTATTGCTTAAAAACTAAGTAAAATATATACAACTTATTATAAATTTTTTTGTAATGTTATAGTGCAGTGATAAAAATTATGACAAATATTTTATCAGAAATATTTTATTATTGTTCAACTTCTAAAAAATTTTATTCACCGTTTTCTAAAAACATAACTTTCATTTATCTACAAGAATAAAGTTTATGGCCTGCTTAAGTTTGGTTGTTTTCAATTTTGGGCTGCATTACAAAAAGGTTTGCCCATCCCTGGTTTACACGTAAGTAGTTTAGTGTGTATACGGGGATGTGGTTATGTGTATGTTATTAGAGTATATAAAGTAGTTGACATGTTTGTCGTTTACATTGTATAAGAAAATAAAACTTTCTAAAAATGATAAAATAAAGTTTATTTTTAAAAACAAACCCAACAAAGTCCCTTGGAATGAAAAAAGTTTAAGAAAAAATAAAATCTTTTAAAAAAAATCTAGGCTCATTTCTAGATTAATCTGATTGCTTTTGCTGACATTTGTTTTAATGATTTTGGTTTGTTTCAAGCTAAATTATAATAAAATATAATATAATAATAAAAATAGTTATATTTTAATTTTTTTTACAAACTGCTTAAAATAGAAGCTAAACAAAATTTAAGAATCACTCTTATATTTATTAAATAAAATTTATCACCATATATAAAATCTTTTAATGAATTTTCTTAAAATGGAAAACTGTGGTGCACCATATTTAAATAAATATTTAAAATTTTTGCTGTTTTTAATTGTAAATGTTCTTAATTTTACTCATAGATCCATCTAGAAAGTAAGTGTTGAAGACTTCGTTATTCCTAGATTTGCAGGAAGATGGAAAATTCAGGCTCCTGTGCACAAAACCCGAAAAATCTTGCAATTCAATTTTTTTTTTATTCTATTATTTTATTTTTTTTAACTTTAAAGAGGAGTTTTTCTCCATTATAAAGCAATGGAATTGAATTTCATACTTTATCGAAACTCAAAAATTTTAGTTAAAAATATTACTTTGTCATCCACAGCAAAAGTCTAACAAAGCTTTAAATTTCATTGAGAAGTGGTGATCACACATCAAATACAGCTTTTCAGGTTTATACCAAAGAAAGCAAGAATATAGATTGTCTTTATATGCATAGAGCCAAATTATATTTGTTGCAGAAGGCCGAACATCTCTCTCTCAAATTAGCTAATCAGTTGCCTTTAAGTCTCTATTTTTCCTGAAAAACAAAAATGGTTACATAATTAAAAATTACCTGGCAAAACGCCAGAGTCATATTCACAATAAAAAATTTATTAAATCTTGCAATTTTTTTATATTACCTGCAAGCTCAGCTTTATTTAATATTTTAAAGTTTTTATTTAAACTGTTTTCTATTATTGTTCAAAGAATTTTTTTTGTCAGTATATAATAAATTTTTATATATTTTTTAGAAATCAATAATGATTCTCTATGGGAGTGTGTGATTTTTGTCATTAAGAAATTTTTGTATGCTTTTTTTTACTGAAGGTACTATAATTTAATTAAACGGCGTAAAGGACAGTATGTAGAAGTGAATAAAAGTTGTATTTTAATTGGTTGTGTTTAAAATAAATTGTGCAGCATCATCTTTTTGCATATTTCAACTCATAAAAGTCATTTAACAATGAGATATCTGGACCGACACAATATAGTAAAAAGTCTTTTGCACTTTATTAAATATTTGTTCAATTGTTTATTTTATTAGAAAATTATTTTTCTTATAAAATAATTGATTCAATTAATTATTTAATTAAAAAGAAATTATACTTGTTTTTTAATTAAATACGTAATTGAGTCAATCAAAAAATTAATTAAATATAAATTTAAAAAATAAATAGTTTTATTAATAGGAGCAAAAACTTTTTTACATGCATCTCAACTTTACCGGTTATTATTTATAAATTACATAAATATTTTTTTGAATATGATCAAACAAAATATTAATTATTTATTTTTTTTTTTTTTTTTTTTTTGTAAATAAAGACACGTCGTCAGAGATATTGTTATAAAATATATTTTTTGAGTTTTTCCTAGAATTTTTTAAACACAATTTAAATTTTACGGGACTATAGTCACGGAAATATATGAGTCAAATTATAAAATTCTTTTTTATACTTCATAGCTACTGATGACCTCAGTCGCTGATGCAGAGATAAGGGTATTCAAGGCAACATGTTGGTTGCTATAACCTTCACAGAAAAAGTTTATGCAAATTTAGATAAATTTTAATTGACTCAATTATACACTTAATTAAAAACAAATGCAAGTTTATCAATTTTAATCAATTTAAAGTTTGATAAAATATAAATTGGAAAGCCAAGAAAAATTTGATAAGGGCATAGATTTTTTTCTGTGTTGCTGGCATAATTTTTGTACTTAAATAACCGCATTAAAAGCGTTCCATTTGTTTTTTTAATTTACACGATCTCAAGTACCAATTTTTTTTAGTCACAGAAAGGAGAATGTTTAATTCTAGCAAAGAAAATCAATTAAGAACAGCTTTCTTATAACAATATAAAACTAACCTTCGCCAGCCTTATTTTTCAGAAGGTTCGGTACAATGATGCGTATAGACAAAAGCAATATATTGTGTGGGTTCTCTTTACTATAACCGTTAGTTACACTTTTAATCCGACTTTAAATATTCTGTAGCGACAGTCATCATAAATGCAAATGAACTTGTGGCTGAAAGGTAGGTCCGTTCGTTCTTAGTTCAAAATAGAGTTGTTGGCAAAATTTCAAATTACTTATTTTCATATTGATAAAAAAAGGCATCAAGAGTATGAGGGAAACTCGGGCACAAATATGTAAAATTACGTAATTTATAACCACTTTTTATACTTTTGGATTATTTTAACAACGTTTTTAAGAATTGTAAAACTTTATGTAAATCAAAATCAATGCAATTTTTACTTTAAATTGTTTTTCAAAAATTTCAGATTTTTTTCTCCTTTATTTATTTTCCCACTATGCGTTGGTAATTTAAATAATTCTGAAATAAAGAAAAATCTAAAGAACTGTAGGTTATACGTGTGTTTGACAGCTTTTTCTTTTTATTTTTCTTTGTTGTTTTTTCGCTATCTTTGGATGACCGAATATACAGTCATACGTGGTTTCCATGTTTATTGTTGTTTACCCACATGAAACTTTTTAAATGCATTTACAAATTTACATGGCTGTATGTAAGAATATAAACAAATTGCTTTAATATCTGCTGTAGACCTTTATTTCTTTACACATTTAATTTTACCAATTTTTATTTGCACAAAGATATCAAAAAAAAAAAGCTTTTTACTTCTGCGTTTTTCATACTTTCTCCAGTACTTTCAGAAGTTTTGCATTTATTTTTACAGATTCGAAGCACAAACACAAAATCCTTATTTTATAAATGAATCGGTGTGAGTATGTGAATATGTGTGTAAAATTTGTTATGGAACATTTATAAACATCAGCGACATTGTCATGGTGAAATTTTAAATACAAATTAATATTTGTATTCATTTCATGCGTACAGTCAACCATATTATTGTGGCTTAACGAAGAAAAACGTGCTGTATGATGGGTGGCAAGATTCTTTTGTATTGTAGATGCGCTTGAACGGATATCAATATTTACAATTCAGTATTCACATAATTTTAATTATCTTTCAAAAAAAAAAATATGTGAATGAAGAGAAAGATTCCGATTTTCTTTTGAGAGAAGAATTATGTCGCATTAAAAAACGGTAAAATGTATTGTAATTGTAAAGGTCGCCTTTTCATTCATTTCACCTTTGATGAAATGGAAAAGTGTAAATAATTGAATTTAAATAAATATTATAGATTAAAGTTTATATAAATTTATGCATTTTGTTTCTTTTTTTTTTTTTTCTTTATGGCAAATTTTTATAATTTAAAAGAACGATTGATTTTAAAAGCTATCGCGATAAGTATTTAAATTTTCACATTTGCTTGACCAAAGTTTTAATGGTTTGTTTAATTTTTCCTTATTAGCAAAAAATATTTATTTATACATTAATCAGACAGCAGCAGTTTTAAATAATTTCATTTCAGCTCTATTTTTTAATCCAAATATCACTTTTCGAAGCAATAGGTATTTCAAAAGCAAATTTTATTAACGTTTATATTAAACTTTTGTTTGTTTTTGTGCTAAGAAGAAAAAAGAGGGTCTGAAGATGATAGGCTCAAGCATAGAGAACAACATACTGTAAGATCTACTGAAAACATTACCGCTGCTCGATGAAGTCTTCAAAATAATATATAACCTCAATTTGATGCCGTGCTCAGGAGCTTGGTCGGCAAGAAACAACCTTTGCCGCAATTTAGCACAAGGATTTGCATTTGTTTCCATTTAAGATACAGTTGACATGAGAGCTT
Organism: Gymnosoma rotundatum; assembly: GCA_916610165.2. Lineage (NCBI taxonomy): Eukaryota > Metazoa > Arthropoda > Insecta > Diptera > Tachinidae > Gymnosoma > Gymnosoma rotundatum. The sequence continues at coordinate 155,999,462 of OU744336.1, read as the reverse complement.
CTTTCACAAGGCCATTTATGCCGTCGTACATATGAAAATAGGATGATACAGCTTGCCCATGACAACCCCGAATTTTATGAAAAAATCATAATGTGTGGCGAGGCATATTTTTATTTGGATGGATATGAAAATAACAGAAATTCGTTTCTGGCCAATGAAAACCTCTCAAATTATGCATCAGTCACTTTTCCTTTCATTATAAGGGACAATCTGTTGTCCAATTTGGTCAGAAGGAATTATTGGACATTTCTTCTTTGAAAATTAAAACAGCCCAATGGAATGCAATGGATTAGTATAGCTTCCCGGCGGGCACCCTGTATTAAAAAACTTTTAAAGCTTTGTTTATCACAAGTGTCTTGAACAGAACTGCTCCAAAACAGGAGTGGTGATAGTAATGGCACAAAAAGAAGATAACAGTCATTTTATTAAACATATGACTTATTAAACTGTGAAATTTTTCTTAATTAAAGTAAAAATAACCTTTTTCGTGCCGATATTGATTATTTCGGGTGAAAGCACGACTCATTAATTTTTTTATTTTTTAATTTTTTTTTTTATAATGAAAAACAAAACCTATTTACAGTTTTGCAATAAAAATGTTTATTTTTAAAGCAGAATTTAAAGTTATTTCAATAGATATATCTGACAAAATAAGGAAAATTGTGAGCATCGATCCACAATGTTTAAAGTTTATATTTCATTTTTCTTAATTAATAAGCGGATGCAGATCACGAAATAAATGCCACGAAGAAAGTGTAACGAATTGTCCTATTGTGTCTGTTTACAACGTAAAGAGTTCTTAAGAAACCTTATTGCCTTAAAACAAAAAGTAAACAAATACACATCCAACACAAACATTACCAGCTACCCAGTTAGCATTATTTTGAATTTTTAATCATATTCGAGTCATTTTTGACTCTTCTACACGATTAAAATAATCGTTTATGTGCTTGTTTTTGAGTCGAAAATGATTGTTTTGTCGGTAGAAAATGGTACCATAGCCGCGACGCTTCTGAACGAGTCCCTTATGACTCGCGTTTTCGACTCATTTTCGATACTGTTTTCAATCGTACTTATAATCAAATACGATACCTTTTCGAGTCATTTTTTGATCATATTACTAGCCATATGCGAGTCTTCTTCGAACAATATTATACGAACATTTCTAATTATATTTTCTCAACATGAAACATTGCAAACCACGTTTTGCTTATTTTTTTATTACACGCCGTCTTGACGAGCCATTGATTTGTTCAAACATTGAACAATTTCATGAGCGCACATTTAAATGGTTTGTGTAGACCATCGTTGTCGTTATCGTGTCGTGTTCAAACACCAAGAAAACCAAGCATTAACATCGCCAAGTTTTCTCCACGCAGACAAACATGAACAAATGTTTGTAACCTATTCTGCTGACGTTTTGTTCATATGCGAACCAATCAATTGCTCGTCAAGACGTAGTGTTACATTTTCTTAAAATTCAAATTTAAAAAATGAATTTTAAAAAAATTCATTATACATTTGTGTCTCTATTTTCTTTACGAAGTGACATATGTACAATGTGTTTTTACGAAAATTAAAAAATAAAAATAAAATATGTATTTGAATCATTTTTTCATCGTTAGGCTGCGTTAAATATGTCCATAATATAATTCTAGTCGAATTTCAAGCATTTCCTTTTCGTGTTTTTTGTTTTTTAAACAAGTCGATTTCTATGCGTTTGTCGGAGTTATATTCGAGTCTCTATTTAAACGCACAACTGATTAATCAATTTTAAGTCATCTTGGGTAGTCTTAAAAGACTCACTTTGGTGATTTTTGTAAAAACAATCTTCCAAATGCTAACTGGGTAAATAATAATGACTTTCACACATGTGTAAAAAATGTATTTTTGAAAAATTTCAAAGGTGGCTGGAGTTAAAAACTTCCTGCATATTTAAGAGCCCCAGAAATTTAATATAAAAAAGCAAATAGATCCATTCTCATTTTAAGCGTTTTCGAGTTAAGATTCAGTGTGAATATTTGATGCAGTAGTTTTCCTCCGTTAATTACGTGGGTAAAGATTCTATCGTTTTTTTTTTTTTTTAATAAACCCGAATAAGCCAACAATCGTCTCAACAAATTGCGTATTTTATTTCAACCTCTAAAAAGTTGTGTGTTTTACAATAAAAGAACGCAATAAACTAAAATATATATACACATATATTTTTTTCATTTCGGCCGTTACCCCTATAATGGTACACTTGTGTCCACGAGTGGACGAGTAGTTCGATTAAAATAAATTATAACTCGTCCCAAAGACTTTTAAATTGCGTATCGAATGGTAGCTAAACTGTTTTGATCGGATATAAATTGGCTGAGTTATAGTACATCAAATTTAAATTATAATGAAAATTTTTAAACATTTTCAACAATTAATGATTTAATATTATTTTTTTGACTTAAAATCATTTCTTAAATTCTAAAAAACTTTTTTTTTTAAGAAAGAAAAATTCTTTTACAAATCTATGCAGATATTTTCCAAAGAAAACAAAAAAAATTAAACACCACCATTTTATAGATCGTTGCATCCTTCATCAGCATTCTTCGCATCTATTTACTTTAGGTTGTATACATTGTAAACATCATCTATTTAACCAATTTACTTTTTATATAAGAATACGAGTAGTATTCATATGAATATTAATTTGGTTAGACGAAAACCATACACAAACCAAAGTATTTCTTTACTGTTCTTAGTGTAACTCGTCCTGTATATTTGTTTTCATTAAACAATTGTTGTAATATCAAAAGTTTTTTTTCCAACAAATAATAACAAAATTTACAGTTTTATGAATTTCACAATAATCTATTTGGCTTAAAAAATTAAAAAAAAATTTTGCACCGATAACGCATAAGAATTATAAATACTGTAAAAATGTATTTAATTAAATATGGTGTCTGCTGGCAACATACAATACGAATGGTTTTTTCAATATTCCTGTCCTCACAATATGAACGTTGATTAACTTGGCTTAATAAGTGATATATTTTTCTCCACCTATTTGATTAGTTATTGATTTTAAAGGTCATAATAAACTTTGTTGTTATGATGGTTGGTACGTTAAAAAATGTTTTTTATACCCTCTGTACAGAAATGTCTTAGTAACAAGAAATAAATGTTAAATTGAAGTTAATTATTCGATTGAAATTTTTTATTTAATCTTAATTTGCAAAAAATAATTACTCATTTATCGATTACAACAATTTCCAAAATGATGTTCATTAAATTTTTTTTATCACAAATCCTTTTTAATTTATTTTATTTAAATTTAACATTTTCATTAGCATTTTGATTAACATTTTACTGTGGGAATTGGAAAAAATACGTACGATTACCCTTTTATAAGGAAAGAATATCATTATTAAATTTTCTGATTTAATAGAGATAACCAAAATCAAGCTTATCACATTAGTAGCTGCTTCCAAAAATTTTCAAGTTAACTTGAGATCAGTAATGAAATGATAAAATTAAAAATAATCCAACTACAGAAAAACAAAAAAAAAAAAAAAAAAAATACTTACCTCATAACAATCAAAATGATACTGAAGCAGCATCTATAATGTTGTGAGTAAACAAGTAAGAATGACTTAAAACAAAATTTGCATTCGTGTTCAATCGATGATTGAACAATAGCAAAAACAAATGTACAAGACGAAATACAGAGAGAACAGTAAAGAAATACGTTGGTTTGTGTGTAAATTTCGTCTAACCAAATTAATGTTGATATGAGTATATGAGTTTTCTCGTATTCTTATTTACAAAGTTGGTTGGTTAAATAGATGATGTTTATAAAATACACAACTAAGGTAGATAGATGCGAAGAATGCTGATCAAGGTCGTAGCGGTCCAGAAAGTGCAGCATTTCATTTGTAAAAATAAATTTTCTTTCTAAAAAAGATTTTTAGAAATTAAATATAAAATGAACTTAAGCCAAAATAATTTCAATTCATTTAAAAAATGAAAAACACAAATTAAAAAATCTTTGAATATACTGCAGATGTAATACTAAAACAATTTTAAGATCTAAGTTTTGTAGAGCTCTACCCATAGACTGGATTATTAAGACCAACTAATTGTGAAAAACCAGTGATTTAAAAAACCATAAAATGGTTGCCGTAACTATTATAACTTCCTTTTTTTTAAACTAATTTTTGAAAAGTGCATCGATACAAGTCGGAACCTCTTTTTAACACATTCCTACTTTTAGCATTACTTTCGTACAATTTAAAACTTTTATTAAAGTTTTGTGTAAGCAAAATTATCACAATATATTTTAAAAGTTTTATTTTTACTAACAACAGCAAAAAACTATACTCAGCAAATAATGGTACTTTGCATTTGTCTAATAAAAATTCATATGAATGCAAAATTGAATTTCAAATAATATAAAATACAATGTTTTATATATTATGTAAATATTGATAGATTTTTGTATAATATAAATTGCAAACAAAAACAAATCAAATTCAAACAAAACTAGACATATTGTCAATCAAATCTAAAAAAAAAAATAAAGAATAATAAACAAAATTTGTTGCCAACCATTTGCTACAAAAAAAATAAAAAATATCAAATATTTATCAATACAATTTGGATTTTAAAATCCAACAATAATATACTGCAAAAGTAATTTTCAATATATAATAGATAGTTTTGGTTTTTATTAGTACGAGTATTACTTTTCAACAAAAAAAAAAAAAAAAAAAAAATTAAAAAAACATACATCACTATAAAAATAATATTTATAATAAAAATTGAAATTATGTAGAAGCTTTCTCAATCAAAGAATTTTTAAAAATGTAATACAAATTTTTACTTAGAATTGATTTTTTGTAATAAATTGTTAAGAGGACATCAGATACGAGTATTAGCAGAAGGTAAAATAAATTGTTTGTTCCGCTATTACTATTTTCAGATTTTATTATTTTTTACAAATATAAAAATTCCATCCGATTTCGGAATAATATTAACAATAAAAGGTCATTCTGTCATGAACATTTCACAAAATATAAAATAAATTTTGAAATCTGGGGTCAAACATTTTTGAATGGCAAAATTCGCTCACGCACGGTACGTTTAAGCGTCTTCTTGTAAAATTTTCGATAACATTTCGGCAATATTATTGCTCTAGTTCGGCAACTTTGCACTGAATTTTTTAGTCTATTTTGGTTTAATTAAGCAACACTATCTTTGAGATAGCCCTAAAGAAATTACTTTAAAGGTTTAAAATCTGATGATCTTTGGCACCAAGCTTCGTTTTTATTTTACAAAATCATATTTCCGTCAAGCCACCTGGTTATCCTTCAATGAAGCTAATGATGGTTTGACATTCTTGCAACAACTAAAGCCTTAAAATTCCAATTTTGTTGGCTGCAGAGAGGGCTGTAAATAACACTTAATTTCGTCCATTTAAAAAATTTTTTACAGTGATGAAATACCGAAATAAATAGGAACGGATGATTTCTGAATCAATTTTTGCCAACTTATTTTAAAATATATCATTTACCTATTTATCCCACAGTGGCACTAAAAAATCTGTAATAGCAGCGAAAGATAAATGTATGAGCAAATTCATTATGTTCTTTAGTTTTTTTTTAACTTAAAATAACATTAAAAATAGTCCCTTCAAAAACTCCAATTTTAACTGTATTAAGAGGCAGAGAACGACGATATCATTAGAATCGATATCTTATATCCATATTTTTATTTAAGATGGCCTTTTTTTACCCAGTAATTTTAGTCATTATTAGCAGAACGCGCAAATGAAATCAATTAAATAGAACAGAAACTAAAACCCCTTTAAATAAGTTGCAAGAAAATAATTTAAAAAATCATTGTTTTGCGTGATTGTATTATAATATAGTTATCAAAAAAAAAAAAAAAAAAAAAAAAAAAAAACGGGAAGCAAAAACACTTACATAAATAACAAGTATTTTTTAAACAACCAGCAATCAAAACTTGCCTATAGAAAATAAATAAATAACACAGATGAAACTAAAACGATGGATAAAAATGAATATCAGTATATTTTAAACAAACCATTACAAATATTTTAAATTAAAAAAAGTTTAAGCAGAGTAACAGTGTTAGTATATACATGGTGTTACGAATGTTAGCCCCGTAACTCGGAAAATATGGCTGAGCGCCAATTATTTCACTCGATGCAGGACTCGTCCATCCTTCCTAGCGTGGCTTGGATTCTCCCACCATTCAAACCTATTGCAGATTTGGAAAAATTGGTATTAGAATCTGCATTCCCGCATCATGATCGGGATACAATTAAGATAGTTTGGCGTATTGTCAACCGGTTAAAATCCTACCTTTAAACCCTTCCTAACGATGAGAATGTCGCTAAACATTTCGCATCATATCAGCCCCTAGTTCATCCCGTATTTGCAAAAGTTTAAATAAATGGACGGCGTGTTAGAAGAAGACGTTTGTAAAAGACTTATCATCAACAATTATAAACCTGCAAAAGTTCCCGTTCGGATGGATCACTTTCGGAGAATGAAAGGGCTGCATATGCCACACTTTGGCAGCCAGAGTATGTTGAACCATATTCACCAGTTTTAATGCCCGGTTTATTACTGTTTTTTATTTGTAGCCATATAATTTTAATATTTTGGCTTTGCTATCCCTGAAGTTATTTCTCTTTCAGTTTTTGTCCAAGAACTCTGTATTTTGTTATTGTTTTTTTTTAACGAAAGTTTTAAATAAATACCTTACGGTTTTTATGTATTTTTGCAATAAGTTAGTTGTAATTCGGTATCCAATAAAGCAAAAAGCTTGTCAAATTTAACTCCTGAGTTCGAGAGAAACTTTTTATTTTTATTTCTTTGAAGAAATTTTTTTTAGTGGACAAAGGAGATAACTCGTCCCTACATTTGGCATTACCACGGACGGACAGACGGACATCGCCGGTCGGAAATGGATATTGTAGAAATTACACACGGAATGACAAATTTATATACTCGTATATCCTTTTTCTCTTTTTATGGTGAAGGGTATAAAAAAAATTTTCGATTTATAAAATAAGGCCTTGTGTTTAATTTTTTTCTTTTGTTGTTAAGAAGAAAATAACTTTGTTTATAAAATTTCGTTTAAAAGTGTTTAAAGTTTCTATTGAATTTTTTGCTGATCACGAAAAAATTTAATAACTTTAATTTTTTTTAATTTTTGTTTATATGAGCAATTTTGAATTTTAGTTCTATTATTAATTTTTATCCAATCAGGATTTGAATCATCGATTTTATAAATGAATGAAAATTGACTTATTTTCGGCTTTTGGTTCATTTTTAATTTAATTTCTAAATATTTTTAGAAATCAAAAATTATTTACAAATGTATGCGGACGCTTTCCAAAGAAAACAAGAAAAATTAGACGCTAGCAGAATGAAATGCAGCATTTTCTGGACCGCCACATCCTTCATCAGCATTCTTTGCATATATCTACCTTATGTTATGAACGTCGCAAACATCATCTATTTAATCAACTAATCTTAATGTTAATTTGGTAAGACGAAGTTCACACAAAACTTTAAAGCATTTCTTTGTCGTTCTCTTTGTAACTCGTCTTGTACATTTGTTGTTGAAATGAATGCATTTAATTCTTATTATTTTGAGATTTTTGTTTATCTCCTTGGGCTGTTATGGTCAGTTATTTATTTCCAAATGTTAAAAAAAATTTTTAAATTTTTATGTACTTCTCCCAACGCCTCCTTTGTTTTTTTTTAATTCTTCAGGGAATATTTTATTAAAAATGATTACTTTGTCAATGGATATAGCCAGAAATACGGCATTAGTTTCCTTAGAAAATATTTAAAAAACTTTTCTTCGCCTAAAAATCCTTGTTCAATAGGGACATCTTAAGTAAAAATATGTTAAAAGAGAAACTCTATAATTATTTTTTCTATAAAAATTTTAATATTTTTTACCTGCAGTTGATCCAAAAAATATTATTTAAATAATAAGCAGACATCTTTTGAATACATTTTTTTTAAATACCTTTTTAAAAAGCTCTTAAAAATCTTGTTATCAAAAATAAAATTTCTTTTTTAATTCTTCAGAAACGCAAAAGCAATGAACTTCCTAATTAATTAATAAATCTTATTAAACTATTGTTTAAACCTTACATGGATGAATACTTCCTGTCTAATGTTTGTTTAGCGAAATAGCTTTTATTTTCTCAAATTTTAAATAAAAGCATGCAGCTTGCAGAATTTTTTATTATTAGTAATAAGGTAATTTGTTTTTGAATAATAAGAGAAGCCAAACACATCAAATACATTTTAGCAGATCTCATAATAACACATCATTAAGTAAAATTACCTTTAACTGGCACAAAATTAAATTCTTAAAATATATAAAAATATAATTGTGTTAGCAATTCTACACAATAATGCTAAACATAGTAAACACTATCATAAAAATGCCAAATAAAGTTATACCAAACCTACATATTATTACACAAGTTTAAAAGGATGTTTTTTTAAGCACATTAAAACTTTACGAAAAGTTTAACTGTAAAACAAACTCTCATAATGGCGTCATATTTTGACATTCGTGATAAGTATACTATCAAAAATTATAATGAATAGATTGATACAAATTACTTAGATGTTATTTAAGAATCAATAATCAAATCATATTTATTAATTTATCGCTAACAAGTAATTTTTGCAATTTAATAAACAAAATTGCTACGATTGCAGTAAAACTAATACAGAACGGATTCCATTATGGCCAGAAAAATGCACAAAATAAACAGCTGGCATCACTGAACTTTACTTCATCAACAAAAAAGAAAAAACCGTGGTGGCTTTACGTCGATAGTAATCGTTACCGCACCATAGGCTATGATCGTTTGTATTAAAACAAAGATGACGACATTGATCAACCGAGATATGGTATCAACAGGTTTTATACGGCGAGCGCAACGATTAGATTTTTAATGTCTATGTGTTGATTTTGATAAGTTAGGTTTCAAGACCGCGTTATATAACACCTCAAGATTAGTTCCAGTCGTGTCAGTTTATTAACCAGCAACAGTAGATGTATTAAAGGATAGCATTGTTCAGGCTGTTCGTGACATACGGCGCGCAATGCTCGCAGAAGTTGAACAAAATCGGGCGTGTACGTGTACAGTAGGCTTCATAATTTTTTATTATACAAAAATTTTTAATTTATAAAACTCGAAAAACTTTAATAATTTTTTCGTAAACGAAGTGTCCAAGAGTTTTAATAAAGAATATATAGAATTGGTAATAAAATGTATAAAAATAAATTTATATAAAAAAAATTAAAAATTTTAAAAAATTTGTTTTTAACCCAAAACAAACTGAATTCTTATATTAAAAACTTTAAACCTTGATTTTTTGGAAACTAAGCCTTAAATGTTTATATCAGGTACTAATAAATAAATAATAAATATAAAATTTTCCTTTATTAGAATTTAATTTTCGGTGTTATTTTTTGCAATTTAAAATTCTATCAGGCTTAAAAAACGTACCCTTTATTTAAACTATTACAAGTAGTATTTCACCCACATTTAATGCAAGCATTACGAAGCATATACGAAATGTATTTTTGAATGTATGAAACCCACCTTTTTTTAAGATACCATGTATATTTATGTAACCACAAAAAAAAAACTCACAAGACTGGTAAAAGCAACCACCTCAATGTAGGATAATAAAAAATTACAATACAATGGTATATGTGTTTAGTCTTGTTAAAAAAAATTATATTCTGGGGAATATAATCTGACATATATCCCAGTGTGTAGAATATCTAAAGTATTATATTGGTAGACTACACATATTTCTCTACATACATAAAAACATTACATTTTGGTTTTAAAGTAAACTTAAATAAGAACTCAAAAAATAAAAGTTGACTAAAAATGGTTATAGCTATAGGAAACCTTTGATGTATAAATCACCAACCATTTAACCACACAAACTTTATAGTTTCATTTCAAAATAAAACCGACTAACGTCAAAGTTTTTTCTATTTTTTTGGCATATTATGTAAATGATAGTCTAAGTACACATGTATAAAAAAATAGAGCTTGACTTTATTTAAACATATTTAAAACTTTTAAATTTATTTGTTTCGTTTGGTTATTAATTCAACTGCCGGTAGTCAGTTGGCATCTAGTCCTAAGGTTGAAAGTTAAAACTTGTACAAAAATTTTGTTAATGCACCGCTAAGTTAATAAAGTCCAACTTTCCTAGAGTGATCTTCTATACAAAGAAGTTCTCCTTATTATGAACTAAAATCAAGAACACAGCTTCATTGTTCAACTTTCAAAGAATTTTGATCTCCGCATAATGAATTTCCATACAGTGAATTTTTCTTTGCAATAAACAAAATTTTGAAAACAAAAATACATATTTCGTGTGTCTGCATATAGTGAACTGTTTTAAGCAGCTTGATTTTACACTTATTAGCAATTATATTTATAAAGAAAAAAATAACATTTTTGAGATTCCCAAACAAAACAAAAACAAAAAGTTAATGATTAAACTTTTAACGTCACTTGACTAAGTTCAGTAAATGAAAGTGATTTCAAACATTTAAAAACACAAGTCAGTTATTCAAAAGAATGTAGAGAACAAGCATTTACCGTAAGAGACTTCGAACTTGTCTTTAAGAAGACATTGACGAAGTAATGCTTAAATAGATAACGGTTGCTCGTTCTAAAAACCATCCCATATCTGGAGTATTATTGAAACAAAAAGCCAAAGAATTCGCTGATACTTTGGGATCAAGATTAATGTTAGTACCTGGCCGGAAGCCTCAACCTGACGGTGGTCTTAGCACTGAGTAAAATAAAAAGCGTCGACTAGCGCCCCCCATAGGACGTAGCCAACAGAGTTGCAATTTCTAGAACATGGCTTGCAGGACCATGAACCTCCCCTTGCTTGAGGGTTGGAGGCTGAACAACCCCGTCTGTTGAGAGTGCAATAGCACACTTCAGTCTATTCGACGCCTGATCCGCAGATATAGACCCTCCAACCAACAGCCACCACGTGTACCCCGAAGGGACCTTACCAATAACCGGCTACAGAGAGGGGCGGCTCTCGGTACGGGCTACCGGTGACCGTTGAGTCAGTTTATTAAGGACACTGGTACATCCTTCGACAGTATACCACTGTCTATTCAGATTTGGTGCCTGCACTCCGGGGGACCGGTTCCCCCTTTACCGCCAAGGACCCTCGTCTGCAGCTAGGTTAGATCAGCACACACTCTTGGTGCCCCCGGGGGAAGATTTTTTGGGACACGAAGATTTCGAAGCAAGTACCGTATTGTGATATAAATTTAAAAACCGGCATATTATTGTTGGAAAAACCTTGTGTGGGGAAAGTGCTGCTGCTAATTTAGGAGAAAATGATGAATGGGTAAGTAACGTTTTGCCAAGATTAATCTTGGCATCTTCAATGCCGAAGTGACCGGTTTGTTTTTCAAGTGCTTTCCAAACAAAACACTAGCCTTGAAAAATGAAAAACGCTTTGGTGGAAAACAGAGCAAAAAAAAAAAATAAATAAACTGCCCTGGTAGAAAGCTATAATATTGGTATGGAAAAACTAAAGATTCTCGTTATAGGAAAGGCTAACAATTTTATAATGCTTTAAAATATCTAGGTGTGGATTATAATTTTAGCAAAAAAGCGTGGATGACAGGAGAAAATTTTTCCAATGGATTTTAGGGCAGAAAAAAAACTCTGCTTCGCAAAATATAAAGGTTGTGCTTTTTGTTGACAACTTCACTGCGCATCCAAAGGACGTAAAAGACAAACTACAAAATATTGAACTTGTCTACTTTCCTCTCAATATGTCTTCTCTTCTTTAACCAATGGACCAAGGCGAAATCTACAATATAAAAACATGGACAGAGAAACAATTAAAATTCACACATTGTGACAAATGGAAGAAAACAACCTATAAAAGCCACAGATCTGCTTCAAGCTATTCGAAATTTAGGCACAGTGTATGTTAAAACTGCGTTCAAAAGGCAGGATTTCCAAAAGAATGCATGCAGATTCAAACTAGTAATTGGGATGATGAAGAATTAAATCAGATTTAGCTTGCAGTGAAGTAATGGCAAATACTGATAAAATATCACCTACACTAGAACACGTTTCCTCTTTATATGATGTACTACGAACTTTTTTCGAAATGGAGAACAACGTTCCGACAAATGTATTTGAGTGTCTTAATCTAATTGAAGAATTTATTGATTAAGGTAAAATGAAAAAATTAAGTTTTTTCTTTACTTTATTGTTTACACAAAAATCTTTATTTAAAATGTTTGTGAAAGGTTTCCTGAAGAACTAAGTAAGCAGCATCGAAATGGCCACCGAGATGTGCTTTCACCTTCAATAATCAATATCGATCATTTACTAATTAAAATGGCCATTAATGGTTTAACTGACAAGTCCACATTTTGTAGTATCTGGATAAAATAATGACAGCTGCAAAAGATAAGACATTTTTGTAAAAATAATAAAAAAAACATTTACTGTCATAAGTTGTATGTTTATTGATTATAACAAATATCATTTTCTTCCGAATTAATTGATTTTTGTTTCAAAGTTTATGCAAAAAAATAAAGATAAAAGGTGGACTTTTTCTCAATGGCTTCTGAACTTATTATGCAATATATTCAGAAGCTATTAAAAATGGGCTGATTTACCTAGAAAAAATCATTGAATAACTAAGAAGATTATTATTATTTCATCAAAATTTCCAAAAATATCGAAAAATGGACTTAAACTCATTGGCTTCTGAGCGACTCAATTATTAACATAACGTGATCACAGCTTTAAGTCTTGAATTTTTCAGTTGTTGATATAGCAGACATAAAAGTAAACATTGTACATCAGTGTTTGACTATAACGGTACCAAATATAAGAGGACACTCTTTAATATAGTTTAGTTTTCTTACTTTCTATTATTGAAAGTATAGCAATACCAACTATGTTAAATTTTTATATATGTACCCGTTACGGTTCAAAAGACATGTAAAAATTATGAGCATTAAATGGAGTCACGTTCTATTTTTTTAAATAAAAAACTTCTTTTAAATGAACAAATCTGCAAGCATTACTTTTCAATTTTAAAAATTTCGATAGCAGTTTACACAAGCTTAAAAAATACACACAAATTGATAACTGTCTCCTTTCTTAAAGTTGGTTAAAAATAGAATGTTAAGTATAAAGCAGGCAAAATAAAGAACATAAACGATATTTGGGGAAAAGTACATCACTCGAAATTTTGAGGTAAATTACTTTAATTTGGGTTTTTAATTTCGCTATTTTCTAGAAGGTTTTTGACCTAGCAAGATACTGTAGTAAAATATAAATACAATTATCTACATATATATCAAACACAAAATGTGCTTGTTTGTTGTTCGGAAGGCTATAGCTATCTATACCAAGTATCAGATACGCAATTGGTAAAATAGGCGATTTTTTTGTCATCGTGTATTTGGTAACTGTAATAGGTAGCGCCTCTTTTTTTAACAGAAATAGCACTTTATGCAGTATTACCTATTTAATAATTTGTTATAACGGTTCTACATTCTTTAGGAAAGGGATAGATGGGAGATAAGACGCCGGCGAAAATGCTATGGAGAAGTACCTAGGAAAGAGGCTGCATGCTTTAGTGTTAATTCTGAATATGTGTTTAAACCATTCAACTGAAAAAACATTTTTATTTTTTGATTGCCGCAGGGATTGAACCCTCTCCAATTAGACTTATTGTCAACGTGCTTAGCAACATGACTACAGCTCGATTTTGTTCAAATAACTGTCAGATAAGAAACATTCCATTAGAGTAGCGAATCGCACTGGAAATTATTTTTGTGCTAAAATAACAAGACTATAAAATAAACTTGAAGGAGAATCACAAGGAGAAGCAAACGATGGGCAATAAAATAAGCTTATAGTTTAGAGAATAAATCTTAATACAGATTATAAATTTGTTAAATTTCAAAGAACTGTATTTATTTTATATCGATAAAAATAAACCTTAGTGCAATGTCATAGACACAATGAACTCCCAAGGCAAGATAATGTTATAATGTTCCATCCGGTTTTATTATATTTTCACTAATTTAATTTTTCATTAGGACCAGTACTCAGGGAATGACTCCTACTTATGCAACGCCTTGTGCAAGAACTGGAAAATTAGGTTATGGAAAGATGGTTTTAATCTTTGCTCACTGAAAGTGACTGCAAAGACTATCGTAGAAGCTAGTAAATTAATTTTCTCTGTAATGCGTTGTACGATTAATAAGTTAATCGGTCGATCACAAAGGAATGCGCTCTTGATGCAGAGCGCGTTGCGCTTATACATTTACGGTTTTCAGGAACAAACTCCTTGATTTCATATTCCGTTGTTGTAACGATAAAACAATAAAATACACGCCACCTTAATCAATGTTTCAGTTAGTCAATAGGGCTCGCTCTCTCCGTGTAACTCCAAAATAGTCTTTAAAGCACTGGCCCATACATGAGAGTTGTATTTTATTGGCAATTTGTAAACTTCCAGTGTTATAAGACTTGTTCGACACTGTAGTGCATGTCGCCCATTATCACAAAAAAATACTGTCTCTGAAATGTAAAGGAAGCTAGGCATACAATTTTTAATGTGTATAACCAACAAAATAATTTTTTAGATAATATATTTCCATGTTTATAATAAGAATTTTATAAATAATTTATCATTTTAATTTAATGAAAAAGCAAGTGACATTATGTTAAGTGTTGTATGGTTTTCATTAAATAAAATATATGCGTATAAACACATACAAATATATGTACGTATGTTCATAAAACGACAATTTATAAATGCAAATATGTCACTTAATTTATTATAGAGTATACCGGCTCATATTTAAAAACGAAAAAAATATGCATGCGTCATAAACCACACAACTGACACACGAACTCAAGTATATAAAATTTTACATAGCCTGGTGCTTAATTTGAGGAAAAATGCTGTATAACTTTTGTATATTTTGTAGCAGTGCTTATAATGAAAAAAAAAGATAACACTGCAAATATCATACTCTATATTTGTACTTAATACTAAATGTTATCCCATGTCTTTATTTATACAAAACAAACATTACAAAAAGTTTGTGCGTGAGTTATTTTATTCTCTCTCGTATACTGCAGAGTTGTTTTTCCTATTAGCAATCGTTTATATTCAATAATTATTATTATCAATTGTTAGATAATATTCTAACAACATGGTACCACCACTACTAATCACAAATCGATTTTATACTATGACTAAGGTATATCTGCATTTAGATATTGGTGTGTATGTGTATTAACGCATGAAACTTTGAAACTATTTGATTATATAGAAAACATTATATTAATCCCTTGACATTTTCTAATGTCAATATCTATTTAAAAAAGTGCCTGAAAGTTAAACAAATAAATAAATAAAATGGGCATAAATAACGTTATCGTAGAGTATTAAATTTCTTTGAACGAATTTTTGCAATTTTATGGTAAAACTAATGTAAATTAAAAATTTTGTAAAGTTAACTTTGTTTAATTTAAAAAATGTTAGTCATTATAGTTTCCATTATAAGGAGAGATGTGCTTCATGTTTATACAGACGGATCAATGTCAGACATGGGGGTCGGGGGAGGCGTCTTTATTCGTAGATTTTAGATCAGGATGAAGTTTAGGCTACAGAACCAATGTAGCCTGATGTAGGCTGAGATCTCAGCAATTAGAAGAGCAGTTTGCTGGATGAGGTCCCACAGGATATACTGAGAGGAGATCTGGATCAGTACTGACAGCAAGGCTACGACAAACTCTCTATCGGGTGTCTACATGACAAACAGATTGTTCTGTGAATGCCGGGCATCTCTCGACGAGATGGCGAGATATTACAACCTGGAACTTTTTTTGTTGCCAGCAAATTCGGGCACACCCCGGAGTATAGTTTCAGATGAACTCGCCAGACCTGGAACTCGGCTGAGAGACCGGGAGATAGATCCACTGGTCCCGTTAAGAGCCTGTAGGGTTTTATTTCGGCAGGAAATTTTTGGGGGCCGCGTAGACAAGATGGTCTGACGAGGTCACCTGCACGGTTTCGAGGACACTATGGCCGCAGTATGATAGTAGGAGATCTGCAAATCTGCTGAGGTTTTCTCGAGGACAGCTGGTCATACTGATGGCTGTGCTGACAGGGCATTATGATATCGGTACCCATGCTAGGAGACTGAATTTTCTATACCATGACTACTGTAGAAGTTGTAAAATGCCATTGTCCAGCTTTTTCTGGGAACAGAGGGGCCTTTTTCGGCAGTCAGAGACTGCATGGTCTTGCAGATCTATCGGTCTTTGATATTGTTAGGATAAACTCATTTATCCGGTCTTCTGGGTGGTTTGGTGATGGATCTTTGATGGTAAAATAGGGTCCTGCACTTAGTCGGTTTTCTCATGTCGGCAGTCTGTACAACCTAACCTAACCTATATCAGGCCAGTTTGAGATCAGATAATGTTTATTTCGTTTTCTGATTTAATGAGTTAATTTCATACTGTTCACAATAGTTTGTTTTTCTGATTTGTTTTAATTTGCACCTAAATTTATTTTTATTATAACTAAATCGTTTTACAATACGGGTTTTATTTCTGAGTCTTAAAATTTGAATTATTTTCGAAAAATTTATTTTGTATTCTCAAAACAAAAATTGACTGAGAATTTAAATAATGAAACTCATGAGCGAATTTCTTTAACTTGTTAAAAAATTAAATCGTCTGAATTTAATTCGAGTACTCTTCTTACTCTGCTTTTAAACAAGTTGTAAGGGCCGTCTACCAAAAATGCCTCCTTTATAATTTTTTTAATTTTAGTCTGTGCCGCTGTCGTCATAGAAAAATGCCTAGCATTTTTTCCCAGAGATAAAAAAATAAAAATGAACAGTGTTTTTATTATCAAGAAAATTAAAATCATTTTAAACAAATCAATTATTTTAGCAAAAATTTTATTTGTGAAAATTTGTTATCAGAACTTTACCGCAGAAGCAAGAGAAAGAGATAATCATACAATAACAAAAAAAAAAAAAAAACAAAAAAAATTGAAATATAATATAATAATAATAAAAAATATATTTAAAAATGGAAAAAATATGTTTATGTATAATAAACGCTTGTTAGTGTGGTATTTTAAGTTTAAATTTATTAATTGCTATTAAATAAGTTTTAAAAATTATTATCTCTACTTTGAATGGATTTATTTTACCAAAAACATGTGTAGGAAAAATAACAAAGCATCCATTTTTCAATTGTTTATTTTGCACCTCATTATTGTCGAACATAAGTGTACAAATAGAAAGTTTTCTATATCGCTTACGAACTGAAAAAAGGACGATTTAAATTTATATCTCGAAGACTCTGAAAACAAATTTAAGACATTAATAAAACTTATTTAGTGATATATGCATTGAAAAAATTTTTGGTGCAAAAAAAAAATAAAATACAAACTTTTTGACCATCTTTAAGTTTATTGTACGCTATGTTGGTTTTATTTAAAAACACATGTTGAAATTAAATAATTGCACACAATTTTTAATTTAATTATATACTTCATTGTTCGTTTTTCATAAAATTCGTAATTGTGTTACAGTAAAAATAACACATGCACTACAACAAGCCTTTTTACAACCACAATTTTAATTAAAATAATAACAATATTTTTATTTAATATTGAGAGAAAAAAGAAAAAAAAAACTTCATTTTCCAGGTTTGTTTGTATAGAAAATTAAAGAACAATAATTGCAGAATAAATAATATTTTATAAATTTTATAAAAAATGAAATTTGTTTTAAGATAATAATTTTAGTTTTGTTACGAAACTTTAAATTAAAGATGAAAAAATTATTGCAGAGAATTTTTATTTATTTAAAATAATTCTTAAAATGGACAAAATAAATTTCCAGCAATGCGATATTAAAAAGACCCAAAATAGTGCTGAATTAATGAAGAGGTGCTATCTATGATGTAAACTCAAAGTCTAGCTTGAACGACTTCACCATGTGAATTATAAGCCAAAGGAAAAATTCCCCCTCCTGATCTGAATAATAAAAGGTATTTATTAGATTCAACCAGCAAAGAAATTTACGGGTAGTAACCCTGAGAATTTCGATTCGGTCGATTAATGAAAGATGAAGTGAAGTCGTGTCACTGCCCAGCAAACCGACAGACACCAAGCATATGTGTACTAGCGGGCAGAAGTTAAAAGGCTTTGACATGATAATGCTTATATTCCATATATCTAAAAGATATATCTCAACCATTAAAATTAGGAACATGCAGCAAAATATTAAATATAGCATATATAAATATATAATGGAATCTGCTAGCTTTTCTGTAGTTATGGGTGATATAGATATTAAGGAATCAGAAGCTCTCGATGTTCTTGGTGGAACAAGCATATCTTTTAGATTGCAAAAGAAGCATTTAAGTGCCTAGGTTTTCTGAAACGGTGTAAGAAATATTTTACTCCATGTACACTCCTCGCTATCTATGTCACTTTTAACAGACCGAAGATGGAATATAGCTCTCATGTTTGTGTCGGTGCTTCACTGGAGCATCGACGCAATGTGAGATTGCTGTTTTACTAAATCAAGGAACTTATTCCTGAAAACCGTTATTTTTTATGCCCAAAATTCTCTGCATCAAGAGCGCATCTATTTTTGGTCGATTGGCTAGTGAATCGCACTACGCATTACAGAGAAAATTCACAAGCTTTTCTCTCTCTATCCTCTAACTCATAACCTAATTTCTTGGCTCCTGGTTATATGGAAAATTTGTCATAAAATACAATTCATAAAACACAATTTTATTTCTTAAGAGTATGGCAGATAAATTATAAAAGTATATATAATAATTATTTATTATAATTACAAAAAAAAAAAAACAGTTTTTTATTAAATTAAAAATATTTCAATAAGTGTTCCTTATTTTGGTTTGGATGGAAGAAGAAATTGACAAAGATTCTTGTGCAACCATGGTGGATTTTAAATTAAATGACCGAAATACCAAATATTGTTATTTTTATGAAATTTTTAATCAACCTTTTTAACTATTCAACTAATAACATAAGTCAACAAATTATTTTATCAAAAAGTCCCTTTCATCTAATAAAACCAATTTTTGGTTTGATTAAATTTTTAATGAATCAACAGTTTTTTTTAAGAAATTATTATAATCAACAAGTTTTTTTGCCTAAATATTGATTTCTATAATTGAAAAACAAATTGTCAAAAAGAATGAAAATTTTTTAGTCAGTATGACAAAAAACCGTTTTGGGCTGGTAATTGAAAATTTTTCTGTTTGGATCTGCGTTGTCAATCAAGTTTTTTTTTATTGATTCAGTGGTAAAATATTTTTTATATTTGAAGTGAGCGTGACACTTTCCATACAAAAAATTATATTGTATAACCTGGAATCTATGCAATTAGATCAATTACATTTTATACAAAAAATTCTCTATCCTTTATGGTTAGATCGGAACAGTGGCCTGGGTCTCTCTAACACAACATTAAATTTTATTATTATGTACCTAGCATATAATGAGACGTTCAGGCTTAAACATTTACACAAAAAACTTCCTTATTTATGTGCATAATAAAAAATGAAATAAAGACTTCCATGGCAACACACATTCAAAATTAAATATTATTAATTTGAGAGCAAAAATATCTGAAAATTTAAATTTGTGTAGCGTTTAAATTTTGTACCAGTTACTGACATTAATTTACACGTTACCATTATAAAGGACCTAAATCAAATTTTTTGGTGATTTGACAAAAGCTTAGTGCAATAGTATCCAAAATAACCGCCATAAAATTATTATAATGTTGTTAACGTCTTCTGTAGTTACAATTATGTGAGCAAAAGTATTTGTACATGACAAATTAACAACATGACAAATTAACTATAATTTGAAAAAATATTTTAAAAATAACTTACAAAATCTAGAAAATGTGTATTAGCTTTTTTGGATGTTAATAAGATGCCGTTCGCTAAGAATGGCAAACATTATTTATTACTGGGTTACATAATAAGTAGTTTATAACAAAGTCATGTTCGTATGTGGAGTTGCAAAATAAAATTCATTTAATAATTCGTGCAAAAAAAAAACCGACTACAAAACAGATTTCAGCTATCTGTTTATAACGGTTCAGTTATGGGGACACCCTCTAATTTTTGATATGCAGTTTTATTAAATTTTTAAAGTGGAGCCCTTAACGGTTCATAGTACATTTAAAAAATATATATGTTGTGTGGAGATACCCTATAATTTTTAAGGTTATAAACGGTTTTTAAAACAGGACCAATTTGTAAGCATTATCTTTCGAACAAAGAATTGGTTCGGAAATGACTAAATTCTGCAGGCGCAAACAGCATTATTCAGACAAATTTATAACTTCCTTCTTCTTTTAAAGTCGGTTATAAATGAGTTAAATTATGTTAAAAATTAAGCAAGTACACCAGAGATGTAATTCACTAAATTTAAACAATAACCCGAGAGCTACATTTGCCGATATTTACTGTTGTTCGTAATAACAATGTAGTGACTCAATAACTTAATTTCAGCTTAAGGGCGGTTTACATTATACTGCAAATAAAACGACATGTTAAATTTTTGTGTATAAGTTTAGCACATTACAAGTACGAGCGCTATTTATTTGTTTTTACTTCTATTATTGTTTTAGCAACAGCTGTTTCAATTTTACTTTATTTTATTTTTAGCACATATGGCGTAAACATAAGAAAAAAAAAACGAAACGATTTTTAGTCTATATTTTTTCATACGGATAGATTTTCATTTTATTTTCCTTTGATTTAACGTACATAAAGTCTTACCCTCTTAACTGCCCTTTAACGATTATAGACACAATTTAAAATTGAGTAGCACCTCCGTCAACAACGAAACGAAAAACACAAAATAGAAGAGCAAAAACATATGAATACATGTATTTATTTCTTAGATGTCAATTAACACACATAAATAATTTTTTTCAATATTAATGTATTGAGTATGACAATAAGAAAAGCCCAAATTAGCATTATTTTTAAATTATTATTCATATTCGAGTCTTTTTTTGCTCTTCTATACGATTAAAATAATCGTTTATGTGCTCGTTTTGAAGTCGAAAATAATTGTTTTGTCGGAAGAAAAAGGTACTTATAGCCGCGAATCTTTTGAACGAGTCGCTAATGACTCGCGTTTTATAACTCATATTCGATACTGTTGTTAATCGTACTTTTAATCAAAAACGAAACTTTTTCGAGTCATTTTTTGATCATATTAGTAGGCGTATGCAAGTAATTTTCCTGTCATACTATACAGCCATTTCTAATTGTGTTTTCTCACAGTCAATAATGGCAAATAACATTTTGCTTATTTTTATTTTTTATTATATGTATCCGATAGCGTGTTATTTCTAATTTTCTTAAAATTTATTTTTCCAAATTTGGAAAAAAAAAATTCGTTTAAAAAAATTATTTTACATCTGTATCCTTACCCTGGAGTTAATGTCGACGCCGTTGACGGCGTTTCAACGCCTAAAAAGTTGAAACATATTGAACTTTTACGGCGTTGCAACGCGTTGAGATTAACTGCTCTCATACAATTTCATACGATTCAACTTTTTTTTTGACATTTGACGCCGTCAACGACGTCGACATTAACTCCAGGGTTAGTTTCTTAACGAATTGACATATTTTTATGAAAAAAAAAATAAATAAAATATTTGTATAATTTTTTCATCGTTAGGCTGCTGAATTTCAAGCATTTACTTTTGGTACTTTTTGTTTTTTAAACATTTCATTTTCTGTGCGTTTGTCTGAATTATATTCGAGTCTTTTTTTAAATGCACAACTGATTAATCAGTTTTAAGTCATCTTGGGTACTCTTAAAAGTCTCACTTTGGTGATTTTTGTAAAAACAATCTTCCAAATGCTAACTGGAGCAACTCGTTGTAGAGTTGTGATTACCTCTTCTAAAATACGGTCAAAAAATATGTTTATGTTTAATATTTTTTAAAAAGAAATTGATTTTTGAATTAAATTTTAAAAATGAAAACAAACTGTGTTTTTATTTTGTGTTCATATATATGTACACATTCTGTGTTTATGCTTATACGAGGGCTGCTCTATATATTTCTGCCTAATAGTGAAAATGCGAATATTTATAATCAAAAATGGTTTTATTGTTTTTCAAAGTATTCTCCAGCATGATATACACTTTTGCATGCGCTCAAACCAGTTGTCGAAGCACTTTTTCCACTCCGATTGAGACACGTCTAAAACATGGTTTTTGAACACTTCAACAGCTTCTTCTGGCGACGAAAATCGTTGACCACGCATTTTTTTCTTGATGTGCGGAAACAAGAAGAAGTCATTAGGTGCCAAGTCAGGGCTGTACGGCTGTACGACGTTTTGGCCGGTCAAAAACGCTCTGGTTTAAGCCGATGTGTGAGAGCTCGCATTGTGATGGTGAACAATGATTCGTCTTCTCTTGTTGGTTTTTCGAATTTCTCTGCTGACTTCAGGCAAACAAATTGTAGTGTACCACTCAAAAGTGACCGTTCTACGTTGCTCAAGCGGAACAGTCGCCACATGACCAGTTTTGCCGAAGAAACAGGCGACCACTTGCTTCGAAGTGCTTCTTCCACGAACAACTTTTGTTGGATTTTGCTCGTCTTTGAAGACCCACACGGTCGATTGTTGTTTCGTTTCGGGCTCATACGCATAGATCCATGATTCGTCACTTGTGACGATCTTATAAACGTCTTTTGAAGCACCGCAATCGTATTTTTGCAACATTTCTTTGCACCAATCGACACGAGCCTTTTTTTGAGCGACTTTCAAATTGTGCGGGATCCAACGAGAAGAAATGTCCAAGGATGTCTCTATCTCTCGGTATGTCGCATGTCGATCTTGCATTATGAGTTCACGCACGGCATCAATGTTCTCTGGCACAACAGCCGTTTTTGGACGACCTTCACGGAATTCGTCTTTAAACGAGCTTCGGTCACGATTTAATTAATTAAACCAATTTTTCACAGTGCTATAGGATGGTGCTTCATCGCCATACAAAGATTTAAGTTCATCAATGCACTCTTGTCGTGATAATCCACGTCGAAAGTTGTGAAAAATGATGGCACGAAAATGTTCACGAGTTAATTCCATTTTTTTCTATATTAATTTTTTCAAGCCACTGTAAACAACACAAATAATGGTCGTACGTCAAAACGTTTTGAGTACGATTATGCTTAAAAATGACAAACTTTCCAATGGAAATGTCAGATTGCACTTGGCAGCACTCAATGTTGCCAGGCCAGAAATATAAAAAGCAGCCCTCGTATGTACATATGTATGAATGAGCATAAACACAAGTTGTAACAATGCAAAAATTATAGTCGCTTTCTTAACGATGAGCAACTTGCTAATATGGTTAAAGGTGTTACCGAATAACAACTCGACGATTTGATTGTTAAGTGAATTTAACAAACCGATAATCGTTAAACAAGAATAGTGATTCGCACTACAGAGCTATGTTAGGAATAGTGCAATGAGGTAACGAATAGCACTAAATATAGCTATAAATTATATATTTTATGATAAATAATAAAATTTTTTATCAAAAAAATCTCACTCACCTGGCTTAAAACCATCCGTATGCTCGTGTGTATTTGAGAAGTGTAAAATGGTGACAAGAAGACTTATACTGATGTAGTGATAAAAAGGCTCCATGTTTAAAGTAGGATTTGTTGT
Source organism: Gymnosoma rotundatum (assembly GCA_916610165.2). Taxonomy (NCBI): domain Eukaryota; kingdom Metazoa; phylum Arthropoda; class Insecta; order Diptera; family Tachinidae; genus Gymnosoma; species Gymnosoma rotundatum. The sequence continues at coordinate 155,975,602 of OU744336.1, read as the reverse complement.
TTTTTTTTTAAATTTCTATTTATTTAGAAAATTAGGACGGGTTCCTTTGACACTTTTGTTAAACACAAGTTTTCTAATTTTTATAACCTTTTAGATTTTTTATTTATTTTAATTTTTTTTTTATAATTTTTGAAACGTTTTCCTTTTTATTACGAATTGCTTTGGTAATTTAATTTTATTTACAATTTCTAGCCAAAGTTGCCTTTATGCTCATTTAGCTTTTGTAGGTTTTTCTTTTTTTATGTATTAGTGAAACAAACAAAAAAAAAATAATTGTGTGGTAGAGTATAATTCTGTCCTTGGGATTTGTTTGTATAAATTTTGATGTTATGTGCGGTACATATTTTGTATGGAAGAGTGTTTTACGTTTTAGTTAAATTTACGTAAGAGGCAACATTAAACATTCTTTTTGATGTGTTAATGCGTACGTTTGCAAAGTATTTGAAAAAATAAATGTGCATATTTTATATTTGTTATATATTCTGTTTTTTTTTCAAAATTATTCGTTATTTATTTATGTGTTTAAAGTTAGTTGCTTGTAGTATATGCAAGACTTGCTAAATAGTGTTGAAATTTTTAACACTATTAATCTTAATTTCATAGCTGCAATTATTTAGGACACTAGGCACACACTCACACATAAACACAGATATACCACCAACTATTGTACAGCCCTGTTAGTTTAAACGCATTTATATGCATTTTTTCCTGGCCTTTATTTATTTATTTATTTTTCCTTGCATTTGCTTAAGAGTGAGATGATGTTTTAGCTTTATTATTATTGCTTTGTTATAATTTGGCCTTAAGCAAAAAAAGTAGGAAAATGTTAAATTTGTTATTTATTTAGCAACAAACAATACTTCTTCTTTTGCATAATTTAAGCCGTTTAAATGTTTTTATATTTTTTTATTTTATTTATTTAAAATTTTGTTTTGTTCGTTTTTTATTACTCACTGTTGACGGCTTAAAAATACTTGTAGTTTTTCTGAGCCATTTAATAGACATTAACTTTATTATCATGCCGCTTGTTTTAAATGCTCGTTAAGCTTTATCTGAAAGAAAAAGAAAATACAAAAAAATTTAAATTAATTAACAAGTGATTGTCAAAGATGAAAGAGTTAAGAAAAAAATACCAGCCAAGCAGAATGAGTGAAAAAAGTCAAGTGTAGACGTAAAAGAATATATTCGGTAGAATACCAAGTGTATTTCTTTGTGTGTTTACAATAAAAAGAATTTTTAATATACTTTTTTTTAATTGAAAAAAATGGCTATTTAAAAGCAGACATGTTGGCAGATAGACCTTTATTGTAAGAAAAGAAAGAAAGCAGATTTTAAATGATTGAAATAGATTTTTTTTAAAGAACTTCAAAAGAAACCTTATTAAGTAAAGTGATTAGTAATATAAATTAATTGGTGTAAAAGATAATGCTTACAAATTGGTCCTGTTTTAAAAACCGTTCAAAACCTTAAAAATTAAAGAATGTTCCCACACAACATATATATTTTTTATATGTACTATGAACCGTAAAAGGCTCCACTTTAAAAATGTAATAAAACTGCATATCACAAATTAGAGGGTGTCCCTATAGCTGAACCGTTATAGACCGATAGCTCAAATCGGTTTTGTGGTCGCTTTTTTTTTTGCAAGTATTATTAAATGAATTTTATTCTGCAACTCCACATACCAACATGACTTTGTTATAAACTACTTATTATGTAACCCAGTAATAAATAATGTTTGCCATTCTTAGCGAACGGCATCTTATTTACATCCAAAAAAGCTAATACACATTTTCTAGATTTTGTAAGTTATTTTTAAAATATTTTTTCAAATTATAGTTAAACTAGTTCTTAGATTTACATTTTCCTTTCATGACTACAAAAGTTCAACATGAAGTTTGCGTTCTTGCTTCAAAGTGACAAAAATTATTATTAATGAAATTTTGCTAATCTTAATGTTAATTTGGTGAGACGAAGTTCACACACAACTTAAAGCTTTGATGACTGATTTTCACCAAAGTAATTTTAGATGATTTGATAGCGTTGTTCAAGCGTGAGTCAATTCATAATGATTTGCCAGAGTTTACTGAAAATAATGAGAATAAATTTTATTAAATTTTTTTATTTTTTATAATTTAAAGTTCTATCGGACTTAAAAACACCCGATATATACCAAATCGCCTTTTTGAATTTTATGATGAAAATTTTTGCAAAACATTGGGTTTAAAGGTACGTTTAGACTATGCTAATATTTGTCCAAACACAACAAATAATGGTTTGGGCTAATAGTAGGTATTGTGACTAATATTTGGTCATGCGTTTAGATTGCACTAATATTTGTTTGAATTTTATTTGCACAAACAACAGAAGATTTTGTGTCAGCCATGTTTGGTACAAATATTTGTATACCCTTTTACACTGCACAAATAATTTTATTTGTCCGGTGTGTATGAACAAACATCTGTTAAATAATGTTGTTGTTATGTTTATGAAATCCATCTGCTAAATAGTATCAAATTGTGTTTGTGAAGCAACGTGAAAAATTAAAATGTTTAGTGACAGTGATATTGAAGATTTATTATTAATAACTGCTGGAGCTATGGCACTTTCAAAAACCCAGCAAAAAGAAAAAAAAAAGATCCAGAAGAATGTGGGTTCGAGCGTGGGTGCAGCGTCGTAAAATGGAAGGATGTTGCAAAAAACTTCTGAAGGAACTAAGTTTTGAAGAACCTTCGCTGCATAAATGACTTCTATTACTTGATACCTTCGCTTTCAGATAAAATATCTAAATTTGTTGTTATTGGTTGCTGCTGCCTAACCTCCGCGCGTCCAACAAAAGCAATGGAGTCGAAATATTTACACTTTGATGCATTGTTTGCACCTTGTCCAGATTTGTTTTTTTTTTTTTTTTTTTTGTTGATGTAGCCCCGGTACTGAATCTTCAAATTCGACCATTTTGTGAAAACTTCCTCCGCTGTAACATTAATCATATCGCCAATTTCAGTCCATGCGCTATCCCGCATGGGTTTTTAATGGTAGTCAGCACTTGATGCATTCCAAATGCAAGGATGGAATTCCACTTCGCCGATCAATTTAAATATATTTTCTTCACTCCAATCGTGCGTCGTCCTCTTCCTTTTGATTTTTTTGGCAGATGGTGGCGATTCAATAATTGATGTTGTCCATTTTCTTTCAGAAAAATATGCTTTATCATAAAGAATTATAAAAAAGCGCTTTTTAGTTACTAATCTGTCAAACGAATTGACTAATATTGCCATTTCAATTTATTTCATTTTTTATATGTTAAGCTCTCTCAAAAATAACTGTTGGCAGCCCACGTTTCTACAATTATTTGTCGCTATTTGTTTCGCCAAAAATATTGCGAGAACAAACAAAATATCGAGCCAAATATTTGTAACGACGTGCTGACAAAGTGTTTACATTATGCAAAGCTTTATTCACAAACAAAGATTTTTTTAGTCAACAAACAGTCGAAAAATATTTGGTGGCTAACAAATTCGAGTGTTTACACTAGGACAAACAAAATTTTTATGATTTTGCACAAATATTAGCACAGTCTAAACGCACCTTAAGTCATTTACTTTAATAATTTAGTGCGAATAGACTTTAATAATTTGAGGCAAACCGTTGTAGACAAATTTTGGTTAAATCTTATCCACAAACGATTATAAGGATTTAAAACAACCATGCAATAACTTAAGTGTATAGTACGCACTTTCTGTTAGCATTTTAAATGTGAGCGCAAACACGAGCGCCATCTGTTTGCTTATATAAAAACAATTATTAACATTTTTTATTTATTTTTAATTTATTTATTTTTTTTTTTTATTTTTTTTTTATAAATTTAAAAACTAAATATATTTATTTACTCATTCGCGAATAAATAATAATAATTCATAAGGGGCGAAACTTTAGTAGACGCCTACGTTTGTGTGTAGAAACCTACCCTGCATGTAGTTGTCTCCAGAATTCAAGATTTTTCTTGCATGAGCATTTAATTTTTCAAATTCATAAACGTTCATCTAAAAATTTTATTACTAATATTGCACATGAATGACTGCGTTTTGAAGCATTCATATATGATAAGTAACATCATTCTCATTAATGTTGCCTTTCATGAGATTAATGAAGTGCATGCGATCCCATATGACCGTAAGTATGTATGTATTAGTATTGATGCAAGTAAGGGTGAAAAATAAAGAAAATGCACATTATAAAAGACAATATTATAACTAGACTAGGTTAAGTCTCTCAAAAATTAACTACTTTGTTGTAGTTTAGAGTAAACAAAATTTATTAAAGCCTGTATAAATGTAATTATATTAGTTTATTAATATACATACATAAGTATTTTTGAATTCTGTTATTTAGTTGAAACAGTACTATGTGAGTAACTATATATAATATGTTTAATATTTTAACAATATTTTTTTTAGAATAATTTGATTGAAGCATATGAAATGTTTAAACAAATTAAAAAATAATTCAAATGAGGAATAACTAAGCTATTTACATTTATTAAGCTGCTATTCCTAATACGAATTACTGACTTCAACGGATACATTAAAAATAAATAATCTTAAGCAATTATACAATATATGTGTTTGGTAATGTAATGTTTTAAAGGTCACTGAAGAATACAGTAAGCCATAATATCTCAAAAGTATAAATTTTACATCTGCATATACTCAAAACAAAAAAAGAAAAACGAAAAAACAATTTGTAACATACGAGCGTATATACACCGGCAGTATAACATAACGTGAACGATTAGTAAAAAAAATTTTTCTACAAGCTTTTCACTTATGAAAAACTATTAAAAGTTTCTCATTAATGAGCACTTGCGTGAATAAAATTATTTTCTCTCTTTTTCACTTTTGAATAAAAGGAAAAAAATTAAATAATCACGTTCATAAATGAAAAAACCAAAATATTTTCAAGACTCTCACACATTTATGTAAAGAAGCAACAAAAACGAAAATGTGTCACTGCTCATTTATGTGTGAGAAATGAGAGAACATTTTGGTACTCTGGTTATCTCACTTCATTTTTTATATTAATCAAATGCAACCACTGTAAATTTTTGATTCAAACAGTTGATACACAGTTTTATTTCATCTTGATTGAACATCAGAATGTTGTCAAGAAGAAAACCTTTTTTTAGATAATTTAATTAATTAATTAACGACCTAAAGGTGTAAAATAAGTGTAATCTATCGTTTATCAGATTATAAATCCCATGCTGTAAATAAATACTCAAAGGAATTAAAAATATCATTACAATTACAACACATATTTATTTTACTTTAATGTTAGAAGCAATAAGTTTACATTTAAAGCTTTTATTAAATATGATCCCAAACAAATTTAATTAAAAAAAGTTAATAATATTAAAGTTAATTATATTTATACTTTATTATAATTATTAAAATTCAAATAAAACTTTTATAGACATCAATATTTAATATTCCTCAACACATTATAGATGCATAATCCCTAAAATATTTGTTTAACAGTATTTGTTGAATACAAACAAACAAAGTTAATAAAATAATTATAATAAAACGAAAACATTAAATTAATTATATTATTTTGTATATTTTCGTTTCACTGACGCTATTCATAATATTCTCAAATACAATCAAAATAATTAAGTTAATGGAAATTATAAAAATCTATTGTAAAATACAATATTATCTTTCTACATTTTAAGGTTAACGAACACATTCAGCATTTTATCAATATTTATTTTTGTATGTGTGTTTGTTTAAATTAAACAAACAATCCTTTTTTAAACACATACAAACACACAAACGTCTTTTGGTTAAAAAAAAAGGAAAATTGTTCTCTTAGATATATCTGCACATTAAGATATTTGAAGATAATAACGGTTTCTATAAAATCATGTGAATTGAATAAAGAATTAAAATGTTTGGTCGCAGCAGCTGTAGCTTTAAAAGTCTTTTCAATTTGTAGCCATTTTTCGAAGAAAAAAATTTAAAGATTTATTTCCATTCTTTATGTATAAAAGACACTGAAATTTGATAATAAAATCAGTTGTTTGCTGGTAAAACAAAATAAATTTCAAAAAAAAAAAAAAATAATAAAAAAATTCTTTTGATGATTTGTTTTCTTATTCGTTTATACAAAATTTAATATTATTAAGAGGATAAACCATATCAAAAGAAAATAAATCGAATGTTATTTTAAAGAGTGGTGATCAAAATATTACCACATAAAGTATAAATTTACTTAAATTACTAAAAGAAAAATTAAAGCAAATCATTTTTGTTTTTATTATTTAATTTTATTAAAACTAGAATTTGTACTGTCGATATTATAAATGAATCAAAATTTCTCTCGGCTTAGGTTCATTTAGTTTACTTTTTAAAAACCTTTTTATAAGACGAGCTACAGAGAAGACAGAAAAAGAAATACTTTTATTGTGTGTGGATTTCGTGTAACCAAATTAATATTTACATGAATACTCCTCGTATTCTTATTTAGAAAATTTGTAACGTGGATTTTGTCGTCGGCTGAGGTAGATCAGAGTTGTCCAGGGTTTACTTACGGATCCACAAAAACCTTAAATTACAACTCGATTGGATTTTCCCACTCTGGGGTTTATTTACAGTTTTAATACATACAATTATTTACTTTGGTAAAGTAATAACAGCTACGATGCTCCGTTGATCAGTCGGAAGTGCTTAGCTTATGATGGTTGAGTTGCCAGGCGATAATGTTCGGCCTTTATTTGCGCCAGGTCGGATGTTACTGAAACCAGTTGGGGGTACTCGGGTTACTGCTCGGCGATTTGTCGGAAGTATTCTGGTTATTTCTCGGCAATCGGTCGGGAGTATTCGGGTTACGGTGGGCAACCAGTCGGGAGTCCTCGACGAATATATTCGCCTTTCTTGGGGAATAACTCAGTAGTAGTAGCAACAGGATTATCCTCTGTATCATCGTTAAAGACTTATAAAATATATTACAATATTTACAAAATTACTTACAATACTAACTTAACAAACAGTCAGCCAAAACCGCTGTGGAAAAACAGTCAGCCGAAGCCGCTGTGGAAAACAGTCAGTCGAAACCATTGTGGAAAACATTCAGGTGAAGCCGCTGTGGACAAACAGTCAGCCGAAGCCGCTGTGGAAAACAGTCAGTCAAAACCGTTGTGCAAAACAGTCAGCCGGAGCCGCTGTGACCAGTGCTGCCACAACCAAAATAATTTTTACAACCAAAATTTGCTTTAAAAGTTACCAAATGAGAAAAAAAATAACCAAATTTCAATATGTAGTATTTTTATTAAGTAACATTTAAAATGGATACATTATTAGAATGTAACTTATTTGATTTAAATTCAGTTAATAATAATAACAAAAATAAAATTCTTTTACCTACATATGTATGTATGTAATAAGTAACGATTGTACACGTATGTTTAAAAAAATAAAAGTTTGTTTAAAACAAAGTAAACAAAACTTGCAGTTTACTGTATAATAGTTTGAGACCATAGATTTACTTATTAAAAGTTCATTGCAATTTGAAGTGAAATTTTACATTTAGCAAAATTAAAAGCTGTTGACAGTGTTGTAAAAGAAAAGTATTATAAGCAAGTGAGTAGCAATAAAGGCGAATTCATAACAGGTGGCTGCACTAGCGATTTTAGTCACAGCTGTTTTATTTTCAGCTGTCTTGGTAGCAATTCGAAAAATTGAAGAATATAAAAGCTTAAAAAGTATAACATAAAAAATATGTACATGTGTATTATTATTTTGGAGAAAAAATAACCAAAATGAGAAAAATATTCACATCTCCACATTAAAGAAAAAAATAACCACTTTTCAGCGTTGTCAACTTTGAAATTTCAAAACGCACCAAAGTGGAGAAAAAAACGCACCATTTAAGAGAAAAAGCACCAAGTTTTTGAATTTCTTTTTTATTTAAAATCTTTAATGATTTAGGACTCAGCAATTCAGGTTCGTTGTAAATTTCAAGCGTCTGTCTACAACTGTTAAAAAGTATGGCCATATACATCAAATTAAGTGAACTATAGGCGCACCCTTTAGTTTATAATTTTAAGTATTAATACTTGTTACTATATCGGCCATTGCAACCGATGTTCTGTACAATTTACAAGCTTTTATCTATAACGGTTCAAAACATAGGCCCATATAAGTAAATTTACATCAATTATGGGGGCACCTTTTAATTTTTAGATTTATTTTTGTATAAATTTTTGTTATTGGGAGCCATAGTAATCGGCAGTCATTTTATATTTTACAGAATCGTTTATTATTAAACGGGACCAATCTATAAGCATAATCTATCATATTACCAACAATTTTCAAAATCGGTTCAAAAATGACTGAGTTCTGCAGGCACAAACATAAAAAAGCAACATTCAGTCGAATTTTATAACCTCCTTCTTTTTTTGAAGTCGGTTAAAAGTTAACTAATCAAGACAAAACTGCTTTTGCTAAGCTGTTTTACAACAGCAGCCTTTACTACAAAAACAATGAACATGAAAATTTAAAAGGGATAGTATATTCCATACAGTGAAATGTTTCTTTTTTAATATAACAAAAATTAATACAACAACAAACAGGTGTATTTTTTGTATAAAAATTCTTTTCTCGCACTAAAAAAAGAGTGGTGTTAAATTTGCTTTGGTGCCACCACAAATTAAAAAAAGCACAGAAATTAAAAAAAACGCACCACGCACCAACACGTGAAATTTTCGCACAAAAAATTTGAAAAAGCACCCAAAATGGTGCGAAACGCACCAAGTTGACAACGCTGCCACTATTGGTTAAAATTATAACGCAAAACGGCAGCCCTGGCTGTGACCGAAACAGTCAGCCCAAGCCGCTGTGCAAGGCGGTATAAAATACCCAAAGCACACTAAGCACACTTCTTACTCACACGCAATCACACTACCGATATAAATATATATCGGTTATGGCAAATTCTTTTCTCGTTTGAATCTCCACGATATTTCCCAAACATGGCATACTTATTCACCTAAAATACCTACTAATTGAGAATTAGTAGTGATACAATGAATACGCAATTTAATCTTACAGCGTATATTTACATACAAATAAATAAAGTGTGGCCAGATAGATAGAATAAAACTTGCGATTAAACGCAGCCATTAAAAGTATATGTGCGTAGTATACGTCACAAATTATTTGGTAAAATTGATGATGTTTACAATGTACACAAACTAAGGTAGATAGCTGCGAAGAATGATGATTAAGGATGCAGCGGTCTAGTAATGCAGAATTACATTATGATGGTGTCTAATTTTTATTATTTTCTTTGAAAGACGTCTGCATACATTCGTAAAATATTTTTTCTAAAAACAAATCCAATTTCGATTCATTGCAAATAATTTTTATCTTCAAAACTGGATTTCATCTATTTGTGTATAACAGTTAATATGTTTGGCCAGATGCAGTCTATTACATTAACTATGGGACACCCTTTAATTTCTAAACTCAAATTTTATACATGTTCTCTGTTAATTTTATATGTCGGTCTACAACGATTTAAAAGTTTAGCCACATGCATGAAATTACATTAACTATTGGGACACTTTTATCTTTCAAATTAAAAATGTACGAGTATACTTGCTGTTATATCAGACTTAGCAATACAGTTTCTTTGTAAATTTCAATTGTCTGTCTGCAACGGTTCATCAGTATAGTCAAATTACATCAACTACTGCGGCACCCTGTAATTTATAACTTCGAATACTTATACTTATTATTACAACCGCTATAATCATTGACATTCTGGACGGTGATACTAAGTTAATTTGTGTTTTTTTTGGTTTAAATTAATGTTTTTGTAACGTTTGTTTTATATGTTACTTATTCTTCATGTTGTTTGGAAAGTTTTATATCTAAAATTGTTTTGTTTGTGTAAATAATTTAACTATATTCCCTTGAGGAAGTCAACAAATAATTGACAAAACGTCGGGAAAAAATGTAAAAATAAATTAGTTTTATTTACATTTGGAAACACAGGTCATACTAGCTTATACACGGAACTTAAAAACATTCTGTATAATTTTTAAGCGCTTGTTTTTAATGGTTCAAAAGACCCATAAAGGTTAACTTACGTCACATAGGGAACAACCTTTAACTTTTAGATTTATTTTTGTATTAATTTTCTATTGGGAGCTTTTTTAAATTTACGGTTCATAAAACACATAAAAAAAAAATAAATTTGTTGTAGGGACACCCTTTAATTTTAAAAATTATGAACTGTTTTAAATGGCAACCAATAATAAGAATAAACTTTCAAATAAAGAAAGAAATTTCAAATTCGGATAGAAAATTACTGAGTACTACGGGCACACATATTTTTTTAAGACAATGTGACAAGTGACTTTATAATTTACGAGATAAAATTTTGCTGTTAATATTCGCGATATTTTTTTTTAATTAATTATTATTTACTCCTTTTGGTTCTTTATATTATTTTCCATACCTCAGTTGGATTAAAAGTAATAGAAATATATACGTTTTATTTTAAATGGTCTGGGTATTATCTCACATAACAATACATTCATTTTAACTTTTTGCTTGTTACCATTTGCAGGCACAGAAGTTGCAACCATTTTATTCGCTTAAATAATTGCACTTATCTTTGGGTTTCAAAAAACCAAAACTGCTTTAAACTTTGATTGTTGGAAAAAAAAAACAATCAATGAGGCCCAACTGCATTCGTTTTACCTCTAACAATAAACTATTTTAAACAAAAAAAATTTTTTTGTAATTTATTCAACACATGGTTTGATCATTGTGTTGATTCAATTTGTACGTGGTTTAAAAAGTTTATCATACAACAAAAGGACAAAACAAGAGCATACAAAAATATTTAAGTCTATTGTTTAAACTAAAAATATAGATAAATCAGTCAAAAAATTCCAACACAAATATAATATATTTCTATAAAAATTTAGCAGCTCTAATGAATGTACGAGGTCTGATCAAAAAATACCCGTATATAAATACACAAAATTTGTAAAGTTTTTTGTTTTTTTTTTTAACTAAGTATTGAATAATAATTGTGTTAGTTTTTAACTGACTGCAAAAAAAGAGGTTATCAATTCGACTGAATGTTACTTTTTTTTAAATTTGTGCCTCTATTACTGGATCGATTTTGAAATTTTATTTTTTTTAATTAAAAGGCGATGCTTACAGATTGGTCTTATAACATACATGTTTATGTAAAGGGCACCACTTTATAACAAAAAAAAACTGTATTTCGCTATAGTTCCCAAGGGAAAAAATAATACAAAAATCAATTTAAAAACTAAAGGGTGTCTCCATAAATGTCGAAAAATTGAGCTATATCTTTTAAACCGTTAAGGATAAATGCTTGCCAATTGGACAGATCGTCGATTGCTATGACAAGGATTATCTTTCAAAATTATAAATTAGAGGGTGGCCTAATAGCTTATATTCTTTGATGCATATGGCCATACTTTTGAACAGTCGTAGATAGACGCTTGAAATTTACCAAGTATCTGTATTGCTAACTTCGCTATAACAACAAGTATAAAATTGGGACTTGGAAATAAAAGGGTGTCCTAATTGTTGATGTTATTTGATGTATGTGATAAAATTTTTGAAAAGTTATAGACAAACAGCTGAAACTTGACCAGTATTGCTAAGTATAAACTATAACAACAAGTTTAAAATTTAAATTTAAAAATTAAAGGGTGTTTCAAAAATTAATAAATTTTGACATATATGGTCGAATATTTGGAAACGTTGAAAATTAGTCAAAATGTCCACTACTTTGCTTATTATAGTAAGAAATAAAAATATTTTAGATTATAAATTAAAGGGTGTTACAATAGTTGGTGTAATTTGAGGTATATGGTCAAACTCTTTTACCATTTTAGCATCAGCTAGAAACTACATTAATAATAACTTTGTCTCATGCTAGTTGTCGTGCTATTTTACAAAGCGCAAAAAGTTAGTTAAAGTCTAAGGGAGTTCTTACACAAACAATCTACAAATCAGATCAGGTATAAACATGTAACCGATGTCAGAAACATTAATATTTGCAATAAAACTGTAACAGTTTAATTTTTGTGCATGAAATAATTTTTGTAAATGTTGTTGTTGGTGTAGATAGTAATCAATATGGAATTCAAAACATCTACTTATGAAATTTTTATCTGTCTGTCAGTCTGTGCTGGCATCATGTAAAAACTGCAGGATGGATTTTATGAAATTTTGTGAATAGGTCCCATAGAATGTCGGTTCTAATATAGAATGCCACTTTTCGTTAAAATAAGTCATTTCGTAGAGGTGATAGAGATACAATTGTAAAAGCGTGCAATTTCACCGGTTTAATGGTTCTAGAACAGAAATATTTAAAAGGACATTATTCTTAATTTAAATATTAAGACAATTAGAAATAACACGCTGACAAAGTCATGGGCACTGCTGCTAAAAAATATTGGTTATAAAATAAATTTCCAGAGCTGAACTTTAAATATTCTTACATTTATAAATTTAATAAATAATTTAAGAAAAATCTTAAAAAAACTCTCTGGCAGACAAGGCGTTCTAATAGCACGCTGTTGTAATTTAAAATGTCAATAATATTTTAAAACATTAGACTCTTTATCTTTCATTTCCCTTTAAGCTTAAAAATCAAAATCAAAATTTATTTAAACTTCATTTTTTTATAGATCAAATATTAAAGTTTCTTTGGCCTTTATTATTAACTTTCTGCTCTAATATAATTGCCGTATTCACAAGCTCTGCTAAGGTGTAGGTAGTATTGCACACTACCTTTTGTTTACTTCTTTGTGAACAACCATTGTATCAGTGTGCCATTGTACATTGTACTTCATACGTCAAAAAGTAAATAAGAAGAAGAAAAGTGCTATTCATCATTTGTTATTTATAAGCCAAATGGGGGAGAAAACAGAAAAAAGTAAATTAATAAATTTTTTGTATAAGGATAAAATTCAAGACATTTTTAGGATGAACCTAATGTACTTGCTCTCCAGTCGCATAATTATACATTTAGGGCTACCAAAATCATTATTATGGCATAATCGGGTTTTAAGATATTTTCATAAAAACAGATTTCTTCATATGATACGACTACGGCCAGAGGAATTTGCCTATATATTCAACTTTATAAAAAATTACCATGTTTTTCACACAATTGGCGAAAGGCTCCAACTACGCATTGACTTGCAGCTTAAAATTGTACTTTACTGCTTGGGATCTTCAGGAAATGGTGCTTGTGTTCGTAAGGTAGCATCTCTTTTTGGTATAGGTGATGGCGGTACCATACAAAATATTAGAAATCGAGTCATTAAAGCAATATTAAATCTTAAAGAACATATTTTGAACATATATTGGCAACTTTCAACTTTCTAATAAATCAGTCAAATCAATAAATTAAATAAATAAAACTAATAAAAATATCTTTTAATTCAATTTAATTTAATATAATTCACACATGAACACAAAAATAATAATTCATTTAAACATAAAACATTTAAGCAAATACAACGTTTGAAAAACATATGAAAAAAAGTACTAAGTGTTGTATTGCATGTTTGCATGAAAATTACCAACAACACAGCTAGCACCGTTGTATTTTGTTAGCACTTAGCACGTACTAGGGGACTTGTGAATAGGGCAATTAAATCAATACATCTTAGAAAACTTAATATAAAATATTGTTTTTTTTTTTCAATATTTTACCACACCATTGGTTGGCACCCATATGAAACAGTATAGTGCATTATTAATAATCATAATACTATAACATATTTGACCTAAATAAGTGAAAAACTTTAATGTTAAATAATTCTTTATTTTTCAAGCAAAATTTACTTACAAAAAAAAAATTAAATTTTTTAAAGATGCAAATTTAAACCTCCTGAAGCAACAACTTATTATCAAAGGAAAAATAAATCCGGAAAATTAAAACAACATTTATTCCATATGCAAACATTAAATCAAAATATGTTTAGGTGACTTTTTTTCTGTTTTGCATTGCAAATTTTAAAACAGGATGTTGGCATAAAAAATACATGAATATTTAAACATTTTTTTAAATATTGCATTTTGCATGCAAACTAACAGAAAGTAATACAGAAAAAAGATACAGTTGCAAATAGAAAAATGTGCATTTCTAGGTCATAAGTTTATTTTTATATTTTGGGTTTTGCATAAAATAAAATTTAAACTGTCCATTAAAAAATGTTTTAAAAATTATTAAGAATAGAGAGAAAAAGAGAAGTGAAATGGCAATATTCAACAACTTTTTCATGTATTATTTCCATAATTTTGAGCACCATTAAATTGAGCCTTAAAGTTTATTTTAGTTATTGTTATTATATCTATAGCTGAGACTATCTTAACGTATATCGGCCCTTTGTAGAATAGTAGCTCTGTGTAAAATATTTCTAATTTTTAAAATTATAAGCAGAAATATTTAAAATGATTTAAAATGACACGCAAAGCACCACGCATTCATGTTTGCTTTCCAACAATTAGAATGATACTGTAAAACATCTACTATGACCAGCCCTGCCATAATTACCGACTTTTCGGAAAAAGGGTATATCCAAGTTTGTCATTCCCCTTGTAATTTATACAATGTCCGATTTTTTTTTTAAATTAAATTGCCGATTTCTTTTAAATTAAATTGCCGAAAGAGCCGAAATATATATAGGTCCGCATCTGTATCCGTTTTCAGAGCTAAAATCTAGATACAAGAAAAATGGAGAAAACAGGCATTAAATATAATAAAAAAAATTTTATATATAGTTGGATATTTTTGTAAGCGGTAGAATATATTATGCAGTTTAACCATCGCCTCTTCTAAGACTTTTAGTCTTTTATCTCTGAAAATACTCTTTCATTTAAGATATTATTTTGGAGTAAAACTTTATAACAAACAAGGCTATAATAAAAAACAGCTACAAGGACCATAAAATCGGACCCATGCAACGTTGGCTACAGAAAGCTAGTAAATTAAATAATTCAATCGATCGCTTCAAAAAGGCGAAGCTGGTGTGAAAGGCAGAAATATGTAAGCAAATTTAACGGGAGCCTGCCGGAAAGATATACTTCTTTGTTTTGTCGCCATTTTGAAAAACATTAGTCTTGACAGTTCATATTTGACAATCGTGAAGTGGATACGTGGGAAATTTATTATCGAAAAATAATCGATAAACCAACGTGTTTTAATCGTCAGTGAATGATTTCGCTAAGAGGATCCTTAGGTGGTAGGTCCAAGCATGGACCACGCTAACACGGAGAGATCAATTATTTTTAAAAAAGTTTTTTAAAAATTTCCCAAAAATGATAAAATCCAAAATGGGATTAAATATGATGGAGTTCTATAGTGACAAATATACACCAAAAAAATTGTGAAAAATTTATTACCTTCTCCTTTTATTGAAGTCATTTCATTTAGCCATATTTTCTTAAAGAAATGCAAAGTTACTATTTCTCCATTATTTTTTTAATCCCTTCAAAACACGCATTACTGCTGAAAAGTGTCTTGGAACAATTAAGAAAATCTAATAGCTCTGTCGTTTATTAAAAGGAATTTAAACTGTTTATAATGGTTTCTAAAACTATAAAGTATTTAGGTTTATTTTGTTTATTATTTGTTTCCATTTTTAGCCAAATTGTTTATAAAAAAAATATATATTTTTATATTCACAATTTATTTAATGCAATGAACTTTAGCTTAATTGTTTTTTATTCATTTTTTTTATTCATTTTATTCACTAATTGACGTTATTTTCAACAACAATATTCATGTCTCATTTGCATAATTTTTTAAAAGTAAAACTACTCAACTTGTCCCCTCACTTTGTTTTAAACTTTTCTATGCCTTTTAAAAGAAAAACAAAAACTTGTTCAACCTTGTTTTAACTATTTGCGTGAGCTGAATAAAAACTTTTAATGCATATTTTAGTGTTCAAATTCTATGACTAGACCTCCTTTTGAATAAGAACACTTTATAGCAAACTTTGTTAAAAAAAAATCAGTCGGGTGCGGCAGTTTTTTAAAAGCCCTCCACCAAAGTATAATCTAACTAATACATATATCGCACTTGATCAACAAGAGGGTATTAACTCAAAATTTTAAAATTTTCAGTAGAGTCAAAAAACTGTGTGTGGCCACATTATAACAGAATTTAAAAATTCAAATATACCATAGGAAGCAAATTTCATTTAAAAATATATTTACATCAGTTTTCCTAGAAATCTGTGCAAGTGTTGCACATAAAATCAATTTTTTGAGTTAATACCATTTTTCTGAAAATTTTCGATCATAAATGAAACAAATTTTTTCAACAAGACAGTATCAACTCAAGATAAAACCAAATTGAAAAGAGACTCAACTCAAAATAATACCTTTTTTATGAAAATTTACGAATTAGTTCCATGTTCACTTTTGTATTAACTCGAAATAATACCTTTTTGTTGAAATAAAGGTAATCACTACATTATCATGAATATGGTCTTAAAAGTGGTTTTCGAGATGAAAGAATAAACGGAATACGTTGAAATTTTTACAGCAGATAGATATTGATGTTGTTAGCTGATTTCTTGAAAAAAGTGATTTTTCAAAAATTTTGAGTTAATACCCTATCGTTGATCAAGTGCGATATGTATATTATGTATCAAAAAATAAAAAGTTTAGTTTTTCCACTACAAATAGTACATAAAACCAATGCAATGTGTTGAAGACATTTTGTTTAAGAAAAACGTTAAATAACGCCGGATTTTGTATCAAAATATGTTTTTTAAGTATTAATAAACAAAACTTGTAAATGATATTATACGAGTATATACTTTCAAAGCAATATTTGCCAAAGTAAATTAATAAAATTATTTAAACTTTTAAAAGTAACAGCCTGTTTATAGAACACGTCAAGTGCGAAACGAAACCGGATGGCGTATGGACGAATACGTAATAATTAGCGTCCGTGTAACTCGTTACGGTTTTTTCGTTTAACTTACGTTGTGTTTAATTACTTTACTTTATTCGTGCTTGATTCCTTCAAATATAAATATTTCATGATATTCTCATGAAATATTTATTATTTTAAACTAAACTACAAAATGAAATGTATTACTGCGGGGAAAGCATATCCATATGGCCATTTCACTACTGCTCAAATAGCTCATCAGTGGATTTCACCCAAATTTTGTATAGAAAAACAGAAAGTCTCATATCAAAAGTCAAATTGATTAAATGAGAATTCCATTGAATCAATAAGACAAAAGACAATAACAACTCAAAAATGTTCTACACAAAAACACAGCAAACATTTAGTAACTATTTTTATTTTTTCTTTCATTTTTCTACATAAGGGATCCCATTGGGAACCATTCATATGTATTTGAAAGATTCAATGAAAAAATAAAAATAAAAAAACAATTTTTATTAATAAGCAAGGTGCACATGCAAATATATCAAAATGAAAAATTTATTACTCGGAATCTTTTAAAATTTAATTACTTTACTTTATTCGTGCTTGATTTCATTCTGCTAGCGTCTAATTTTTCTTGTTTTCTTTGGAAAACGTCCGCATACATTTGTAAATAATTTTTCTTTCTAAAAATGTTTAGAAAATTAATTAAAAAGAACCAAAAGCCTAAAAATAAAGTAAAATTTCATGAAGTAAAAATTTTTTTCTGCAAAACAAAAATTTGTGAAAATAAAAACTATAAAACTGAACAATAAATTTTTAATGTATGTATAATGCTACGAGCAATAATGTTTTATAAGTAAAAGTATTTTGATGGGCAGTTGCCCAACAATATTAACTCCTGAGGAATGGTTTTTTTCTTCACTCATTTTCGACGTGTCTGACACTACAATGCGCGATATATAAACGAGCAACAATTGCCGTTTTTTACGTTTGTTACAAAAACAAAAGAACATTCGCGTTTTAAAAACCTAAACATGTTAAACGGTAACGTTTTTGTGCGTCTGGACGGCGAATTGTGTTCTGTAAACTGGCTGTAACATTACTCCGCTTCATAAAACGATCTCGGTGTTTTTTGCTGTAGATGAATATTACTAAAGGTTTAACTGTCAAACAAACTGTCAGACTGCACTAACTTTTTGACATCAGCAATCGATATGATGTGACAAATAATCAGAAAGATATTGACGCTACTAAATTATATAGATTACTGCTGTAAAAGTTCAAGCAATCCATCACAGTATTAATGTCAAAGTCAGAAATTATATTCGAAGGATTGGGTTTCGAAGTAGAATAGCGGCTAGAAAACCATTTGAAGCAACGAATAAGCTTTGCTGAGCAAATAAATAAGATAATGGGCTTCGGAAAAAGAGTTACATTTTCGGATGAGTGAAAGTTTAACATTAAGGTCTCCGAAGGACTTGTAAAAATTTGGAGGGAGGCTATATAAGCTAAGTATTTTCCCGTTATTTAAATATGGTAATAGTGCAGCTGTGGTCGGAAAACTGCATTTTACATTTAAAAAATTTACCCAAAATATTTATCCAAAATATCACGAAACGCCTTCACAGGGTCTTGATATCAACCAACTTGAAAATCTCTGGTCAATAAAAAAAAGCAATTGAGGCATTATGAAAAAGAAACATTCAAGATCTAACAAAGGCTCTAAATACAGAATGAAAAAAATTCCACATGCTTTAACATGAAAGTTTGTTAAGTCCATGTTCACCATCTATGTAAATCTAATTTAGTGAAGTAACTCAAATCAATAAAGAAACTATTGGTGTGACAGAGAATTAAAAAATAAAAAAAATTATGTTCTACGTATATATAATTTTAAATAAAAATCACATCGATTGTTAATGGGTTAAGCATTTTTAAAAAATTTTGCTATTTTTTTAAAGATATCTCCAAAAGCTTTAAAATGATATCCTTATTGATATTTCAAAAATTTTAAAAATTTTAGAGCCTTGTAAATCGGAAAATAAGGGAGAGCGTCAATCTTTTCACTTGATGTTTTTTTTCTTATTTTTTAATTCTCTATCGCCCTATATATATATATATTTTTTTTTTTATCAGAGTTGCCTTACCGTTCCAAATCATATGGAAAAATTAGAGGTATGGGGTCGGAAATGGATATTGTAGAAATTACACATGGAATGACAAACTTAGTTTTCCACTTTTTGTGGTGAGGGGTATAAAAATTAGGAAATTTGAAAAATGTTTGCGAAATTTTAGATAAAATAAAGTGAATAAGTTTCCGCCGAAGCGACTATTTATTTAAAGTTTAAAGCGTCATATTAAACTAAATAGGAATCAGAAATCAAGGTGCTATTTAAAGTTTATCAAATTGTTTACACTAATGTCCAATCGCTAATTATATGTTTTGCAAAACCTAAACTTCTAAATGCTTCTCATTTATAATATTGTGCTTAAATGTTATTTTTTACTAAAGACATATAGACTGAAGGATTTAATTGATTTATTTTAGTAACATTAAATATCGTTTGTCTAACTGACAATGTGGATTTTAAAAAATTGTGTATTCTAAAAAAAATTTCCTTAAATTTAAATTATTTACTTCAAGAAAAGAATTTAAGGAGAAAAGAGAAAAAGTTTTTGCATAAGAATTTAAAGGGACATGTTTACAGAAAAAGCATTGATAACTACATACTTAAAATTGTAACAAACGTGAAAGAATGAACCAGATAGATGACACTATTGCTAGGATCTCTCGACTTTAAAGAAAAGTATTATAATCACAGTTTTGACAATAGCTGTAATTAACTAATAATTAATTAATATTAATGAAAAAATCATGCCACTGCTTTCACTCTTCTTAAAAATTAGTTATAACTTTAACTGACGTGGCATTTCTGATATAAATGTTGCAATTATTTATACTTTGCTGTAAAACAACAAGTAGGCTTTAGTTTTGTTCTCTTGAAGCCTACTATCACAAGGCCACAATATAAAACAGTTTAAGTAAAACATTCACCACATGTGTTCCAATTTACAAAACTATGCGTGTGCACACATTAATATGTAACATTTTAGAAATATTTATAAAAACTAAAAATAAATAAATTTATATTGAAAAAAATCGCTTTCTACACAATATTTTATATTGCAGTGCACTTGTTTTGTCATGCAAGTACTACGACCAACACAGGCACAAAAGTATTTCTTTTAATTTAAACGTCAACCAGGAAAAATTACTGTTAATCATGGCTAAAGTATATTGAGATTCTTTTACCAATAATATTTACGACGAATATAATTCATTTCGCAAAAATTTACAATATTATTTGCATTCTACGTTGTTAAGAGCAACAATAATTAAATATTTTTCAAATTTTAAAGCTTTACTCTTTTGCAAATACGTACGGAGTTCGCGCTGATTGCAAATATCACCGCGGCAAATTATAAATTCTATATTATTAGTATATGGATTTGGTTATGCTTGAACTTGAATCCTATTGAGTCTATTTATTGCTAACTAAACTACTATATACGCAGCCAAACTCGCTAAAGTACTGTGTTACTTCGGTGAGACATGACCTACTCGATGCCTTTTTTAGTAAATTACATCGACGTGTCTTTTGAACCGTTTTAGACAAACGCTTAAAAATTTAATAGATTGTCGGTTACTTTTATCGTTATAATAACAAGTAAAAATATTCAAGATTCTAAATTAAAGGGTGCCTCAATAGTTGATTTAATTTGATGTATATGGCCACACTATTGAACAGTTGTAGACACACTGTTAAAATTTACAAACCCTGTATTGCTTAGTCCGCTATAACAACAAGTTTAAAATTTCAATTAAGCAGTTAAAGGGTGTTCCCATAATTAATGTAATTTCACCTATATGGCCTTATCATTTAAAGCGTTATATACAATCACTTGAAAATTAGACATAAATTTTCTAAGTCCGGTAAACTAACAAGTTTAAATTAGGATTTGAAAATTAAAGGGCGTTTCAATAGTGAACATAACTTGGTGTATGTGGCCAAGCTTTTGAACCATTATAGACAAGTAGCTGAAATCTGTATGAAAGTCAGTTTTTTTCAAGCATTATTCACATCTGCTTTTTTACCACACACGTACGGACAAAAATAGCATTATTGTTTTTCATATATGTAGGAGCTGCCAGATCTTATTTCTACATAACTCTATGTGGAAATAAAATGAAGTTGTTTGATTTTTTTATAATTATGATTTGAGTTTTTTTTATTAATTATTTTATTTAAAAAACGTTGAAGTTTCTAAATCTTTAACAATAGAAACTACAACAGCGTGTTCACAACTGCTCTGGTTGTATTTAATACAACATACAATTTTCAACAGTTCATGAATTGAACAAATTTAACTTTGGGATAAATACGCAATGTTATTAAGGTTAAAAAAATTATTTAAATATTCCGGTGATTTAATTTAAATTATTAATTTACTAGTGCCCGTGCATAAAACAAAAATAAATTAAGAAATTAAAAAAATTAAATTGTTTTGTTTTGTGATATTTTATTTGTTTTTCATCATATTTTAACTCTATAAAGGAGCCGAAGAAAGTCGGCCGTTTCCAGTAGATAAAGAAAAATAAAATCATTTTTGATTGTTGTTGTTTGCTTAAACTTTGATTTTTGTCTTTAATTTATTGTTTGGACAAAAATCTTTAGTTTATTTAAAATGTTTGTGAGAAGTTTCGTGAAGAGCTAATTGGTACTCGTAGCTAAAGAGCCATCCAGACATGTTTTAACCCTCAGTAATCAATATCGTTAATTAAATAATTTAATCAAATTTTTATTAATTAAAAACTGAACGTTTCTTAAATTAAATTATTTTGTGTTTTTTTTTTTTTTTTTGTTCTTAAATGACATTGTGTTGGGAAAAAAAACTAATTATTTCTTAAAATCAAAAAAGTTCTTGAACTACTATTTTTTGTTTTTTTTTTTTTTTTTGTTTTGTATTTCTCGTCAAAGAAATTTATAACCTTTGTTTACTGATTTTATATATTAAAATAATACAATCAAAGAATAAAGTACTAAAATAATTATTTAATATTTTATTTTAAAAACAATCACTCCGAGACGTTAAATTTTATTGCAAAAATTTAACAAAAGTTTTGGCCTTAATATCATCAAAATAAAAAATCTCACAAAAATTCAATAGTATTTATTTTTAATAAATTTTTATTTTATTAAAACATATATACGAGCATATGTTTAAAATACAGCTTAAATTATTTCCGCAAAACAACTACGTTTTTTAATTGAAATTGGCATATATCACGTTTTCATAAATTTTCAACATAAAAAACTACAAATATTAATATAAATACAAATAACAATTAAGTTGCAGCATGAATACTTTCGCTGCATTAAAAATTATTTATTTTTTTTAATGTTTATAAAACAGAAACAAAAGCAGAGAGAAGTTGTGACCTTTTTTTGTTCATGAAAATATAAATAATAATAAATTTTGAAGGCAAAATACATACAGTTTCATGGGTAGTAAACTGAAATAATGCCTGCTTATTTTGAAGCCGCCATTTGATTAATAATACAACCGATAAAATTTTAATTGATTCAAAATTTTCTGTGATGCATACAAATAACATTTTTTTTTTCGCCTGAAAAGCAACATCTATTTCTGATATTTTTTTAAAGATTTTATGGATAAAAAATTAAAATAAAAAATTCATTTGAATTACTGGCCATACAAAAAAATTGGAAGACAGTTGAATTTATTTGTAATACGTTTTTAACGATTGAACAAAAAAAAAATTTTTTTTTCTAATAAATTGATGAAACTGTAGAAACAAAAATCTTGAACTAAGCAAAAGTTTTTTAGTTGAAATTCTGCTAAAAGGCCCGGATTCACTATCATACACAATCTTACGATTTAATCACACAAAAATCTAACAGAATTCTGTTGTACTTTAAAAATTGTTCTAAAATGGCGTAGCAGGTGCCACCCTATTATACAAAAAAGATGCAAAAAACATATGGTTTTCGTATCTTGTTGTTCTTTTCTCATCTTAAAAGAATCAACTTTGATCGCATTGAGAAAAATATTTATGAATTATTGCAAAAAATAAAATCGTACAGATCTGTCACACATACTCTTCTAATACACACTATCATACTTTTTGAGCAACAAGGCAGTTTTTGACAGATCGTACGACTAAGTATGATAGTAAATCCTAGCCTTAAAGAGCATTCAAAAATTTCACAGAAATCTGAAAAAAAAATAATTCTGGCAAAAAACCGTCTTCAAAAAAGGTTTTTGCTGTCTGTCTAAAACGGTTTAATTTCCAAATTCAAATTTTATACTTGTTGTAATAACGGAATATTGTTTATTTATACATCCTAGCAAAAAAAAATTTTGAAAAGGTAATCGAGTGTGCAATTTAGCATTTTTGGCAGACGTACTTCCCAACTTAATGAATTTAACAAGACATGAGACTTTTATAATCAATTACTGAGAATCGATTACATTAATTATTGTAGGAAATAATGAGTACCATTAGTACGGCAGTCTCTTTTAACATAAAGAACAAGTTCCATTACTACTTTTTTACTCACCTATGTGGACACCCTTTAATTTTTAGATTTATTATTGTATCACTTTTTGCTATTGGGAGCTACAGTGTTACGCCTTTTTTTTAATTTTTAAGTATTGCCCCTTGCGGTTCATAATACACGTAAATTTTAAAATTAAGAACTGTTTTTAAAAGGGGACCAATCTTAAACAAAAGTTTTTAACTAAAGAGAACATTTTTGCAATCAGTGTAGAAATTACAGAGTTCTGCGGGCACACACATTAAAAAATAGACATTCAAACGAATAAAACCCCTTCTTGCATTTTTAAGACGGTTAATAATAATAAACATTTCTTGTTTAAGAACCGTGTAAAATATAATAAAATTGCAAAATAATTTTTTATTATTTCAATGCGAAGGAAATTTAATGACTGGAAAAAAACTTAAATTATTATGCACGATTGTATTGCTATTTAAATACTAGGATTTATCACCAAATAAATAAATAATTTAATTTTTATTAAATTATTAATTGAACTGTGATTATTATAAATAATTAGAAATTATTTTGGCTTAAGTTCATTTTATTTTAAATTTCTGAAAATCCTTTTTAGAAATAAAATTTATTTTTACAAATGTATGCGGACGTTTTCCAAAGAAAACAAGAAAAATTAGACGCTAGCAGAATGAAATGCTGCATTTTCAGTACCGCTACGACCTTCATCAGCATTCTTCGCATCTATCTACCTTAGTTGTGTATTTTTATAAACATCATCTATTTAACCAACTAACTTTGTAAATAAGAACACGAGAATATTCATATTCATATCAACATTAATTTGGTTAGACGAAATTTACACACAAACCAACGTATTTCTTTACTGTTCTCTCTGTATTTTGTCTTGTACATTTGTTTTTGCTTTGTTTCAGAACTACGTTGAATCAACAAAGCAATGACAATGATGATTCAATGTAATTCTCATTTAATTTATAATTTATTTAAAAACAAAAAATTGCTAATGTTGGCCCGTATTCTATAATATTATATGCTTGAGTGTAACATTGGAAAGTTTTGAATTTATTGTCCATTTAATGTACCAAAACAAGGTTAAGATAAGTAACTTCTTTTATATGCATCTCCAACAGCAAAAGCTATGTTGTTCATGTGGATGTGGGAAACATAGCTGAATTATTTGTTACTTATGCCACTAACTAAGTGTTATGTAGATGAATGGAATATAAAGAATAACTAGTTATCAAATATTGAGGCAAACTTGGTGTCGACCTTGATAGAATATCATAAATTTAACTATCCTTTTCCATTTCATCAAACATTTTCTTTTTATCAATGACTATTTCATCGAGAGGTCGGAGTAGGTTTGTAATCTGATTTCTGCATCAGCATGCATTTGAAGAGATATAGTTTTTGGATATCATAAGTTTACCGGAAATAAACGTTTTTGCTAGCACGTACCTATCACCCAAATGTGTTTAGTCTGTTAGGTGACATATTAGTAATCGAAGCCTAAACTAAAAAGATTATATTTATTTATTAAAATTTAATTATTTTATTAAAAATTAATTATTTTATTTTAAATTTAACAAATTGTTCCAACAGTCAATTTTTGGTTTTATTTTTTTCTCAGAATATTTTCCCCAATTCTTGTTTAGCACAACTCTAATTATTCAATACTAAAATAATAATGATATTTTAATTTTGTCTGAATCCTTTCCTTAGAAATTCACATCAACAAACAAAAAAAATAATATGAACTCAGTATATCAGGTAACAAACAAACAAGCATTCTCCTAATTTTCACATTAAAAAAAAAAAAAAAATAGAAAAACAAAAACAAACAAACAATCAGAAAAGGTTGTCGAAAGGTTAGCTGGATGGTAAGTGCTTTTTTTTATAAAGGTTATTTGTTCACTTTTGCGGTAGCTATTAGCTGCTAGTACTTTCTGCTTCCGAAATAAATTTAAATATGGTTTAACCAAAAGCAGTAGTAATGAATAGAGTAAGTCCTTGGCTTTGGAGGAAAATAACCTCACACAGTCATTTAATTTATCACAAGATAATCATTTCAGCGCCCCTTGTAACAGCCACAGGACAAATTGCCGACACATTACAAGCTGCCTGGAATTGAGCGCATTAGTATTTCAACGTTTTTTTTTATAATTTATTAATATATAACTTTGCTTCATATATACCAAACATACAAACATACATACCTTTAAATGCACACTTCTTTATGTTAATAGTTAAATTTGCATGATAATGAATGAATGAATGGAAATATGAATAAATGAAAGAATATTTAAGGCAGAAAAAAAAAAATGTTTGTGCCTGGCATAATACATAATTTTCTTTTAGTATTTTTTAAAGCTTCAATACACAGGGTTAGCAAGGTGTTATATTTTTTTACTATATTTACTAGTTCCGTTGAATGGCAACAGAAATACATACGAACCTTTTATCCGCATTAACACTAAGTCTTTCTTTTTTATGGCTTTTATATGTAAGTATTCCTTTAGACGCATTTGAAAAGTAATTTAAATGAATGCGATATGAGCTAATAGTTTTTTTTCCTCTCTGTAAGCTTTGCTTTTAAATTTTATGTAAGTTTTTTTTTAATGTTGCACAGAAGTAATTGCAAGTGAACTCGTAAAGAAAGGAATAAAAGATTATTATTTTTGTTATAGGTAAACGTTAATTGATATACAAAAGAACTATTTCACGCATAACAAACTATTTTTTTTTTATTTCTGAAAGAAATAGCTTTACCAATTTAGAAATATAAGAAAGTTTGTCCATGTTCATTACTTCCATTATCCATACCCTGTGCGAAAAAGTATAAAACTTTATTAAAACTTTTTTACGAATTTCGTACGAGAGTCCACTGTACTCTGTAGCATAACGAATGCTAAATATTTTAACTTGCGAACAAAATTTTGAAATTGAACTAAATATCAGCCTTTTATCCATATTTGTTCTTCATCTGTTTATATGAACCTAATACCCAAACCCGAACTAAATTGCAACCTGAACTAACCCACTTGGTCAGGTTGCAGCCCTGTATACTATACCGACTCACTTAGTTTCTAGTGGTGTCATTGTAATAATCTAATGTAATCGCTAGGTTTCGCCAAAGCTGCACTAGGCCTATGATGAATGCATTATTTCGGTGATTACACAACCCAGAAGTTGTGTAAGATTTTAAAGTCTTAAACTGAAAAAAAACCCGCCCTGTATATGAACAGGGTTGGAGATTGGCAGATGAGGTGCTCGAACGTCTCTCGATCCTCTTTAACTTGTCAACTTTTAGAGAATTGTTTATACAGAAAAATTTATTGTTCTAGTATGAGAGAGCCAACAACGAACAAAAATGTCCCGAAGATTTTCAGTTTCGTGCAGTCATAGAACAGACATAAAAGACTCGATAATGTTCCAGTAAATTTGTTCGCCCATCTGGTTCTTGCGGTTTCAGCAATTCCTTGTAGATTCTGCTTACAGTAATCCAGCTGATCGACTCCCAGGAGGTTTCATTATTTATCAAATCCTTTAATCATGACATTCCTTGGAACAAGCAGAGTGCCGACATTCACAAACCAATTTTGACGTCATATAAGTCAATTTTAAGGTTTCATACGCAGAATGTAAGAATTTAACCCTATTGCTTTCCTAATATAATTGTCCGTCTGCTTCTCTTTCACAGCCTTTCATCACTAGAAGCGTTAAAGGTAGCATATTGACAAAAACTAAAGGGTATGCCTAAAGTCACCTGATAGTTATAAAATGTTATTATTTTTTGAACTTCGATAAGCAAACACGTCAAATTTTCACAGAGTCAGTCGAAACAATTCAGCTATGCCGGAGCTTATATACCCTTTACAATAGTTTAGTAAAGTAACTCTAAAGAAAAAGATAAACATTGTTTTGACACAAATTTAAAAAATAACGAAAAAAAACTAAGTACTAAATATAATTTTACATAAAAATCGATTATCGGCTCTTAATGGGTTAAGCACTTAAAAAACTTTTTAAACTTGACTTAATGATATTAGAAGCTTTTAAATAATACACAAATTGATGTCTTAAAAAACGTGGTGCACGATCGTACTTTTTTATGAAAAGTAAAGAGGTTCATTTTTCATTTGATATATTTTTTTATTTCTCAATTCTCTATCGCTTCATATGTTTGTTTTTATGATTGGTGTTACTTTATTGTTCTAACTGATATGGAAAAATTAGCGGCAGGCGTGGAGTTTTGCCCGCTGTCTTTAAGGATATCGACTGATCTTGCTGAATTTCAATAGCAAAAATTTCGAAGCTATGTCTGAGCGATTCTTTAGCTCATCTTGACAAAGGTGATTTCAATACTAACACGGACGAACAGACTGGCGTCGCTTAATCCACTACGCCATGCATAAGATCGAAAAATAATATTGTAGAAATAACAACGGAATGACTTATAATAATTCTTTTACCACATTTTGTGGGTAGGTGTATATAAATATTAAGTTTTAAAGTAAAGGGTGTCCCAATAGTGGTAAAATTTTCACTTTTGTGGTCTTGATCTTGAATCACAATAGGCAAGCATTCTAAATTAAAATAATATTATTTCCACTTTAAGAACAAGTACAAAACCTTAAAAACAAATCTAAAATATAAATGGTGTTACTATAGCGATTTGCTTTAATATTTTAAACGTAATATGCAGAAATTTTGAATTTACATAGTATATGACCAAATATGTCTGCTTTAGAAAAAGTGCGAACAACAAATTTAAAAATAAAAAAATTTTGCCGTATTTTAAATGTACCCAAACAATAAATTACTGTGACCACAGCAATAAGTTTCAAAAATTAAATTAAAAATTGCGAGTGCTGCTACATATATTTCTGGCCTGGCAACACTGAGTGCTGCCAAGTGCAATCTGACATTTCCATTGGAAAATTTGTCATTTTTAAGCATAATCGTACTCAAAACGTTTTGACGTACGACCATTATTTGTGTTGTCTACAGTGACTTGAAAAAAATAATATAGAAAAAAATGGAATTAACTCGTGAACATTTTTCACAACTTTCGACGTGGATTATCACGACAAGAGTGCATTGATGAACTTAAATCTTTGTATGGCGATGAAGCACCATCCTATAGCACTGTGAAAAATTGGTTAAATGAATTTAATTGTGGCCGTAGTTCGCTCAAAGACGAATTCCGTGAAGGTCGTCCAAAAACGGCTGTTGTGCCAGAGAACATTGATGCCGTGCGTGAACTCATAATGCAAGATCGACATGCGACATACCGAGAGATAGAGACATCCTTGGACATTTCTTCCACCAGCATACATTCGATACTGTATGAACACCTGGCCGTAAAAAAGGTTTGTTCTCGTTGGATCCCGCACAATTTGAAAGTCGATTAAAAAAAGACTCGTGTCGATTGGCGCAAAGAAATATTGCAAAAAAACGATTGCGGTGCTTCAAAAGACGTTTATAAGATCGTCACACGTGACGAATCATGGATCTATGCGTATGAGCCCGAAACGAAACAACAATCGACCGTGTGGGTCTTCAAAGACGAGCAAAATCCAACAAAAGTTGTTCGTGGAAGAAGCACTTCGAAGCAAATGGTCGCCTGTTTCTCCGGCAAAACTGGTCATGTGGCGACTGTTCCGCTTGAGCAACGTAGGACGGTCACTTCTGAGTGGTACACTATAATTTGTTTGCCTGAAGTCATCGGAGAAATTCGAAAAACCAACAAGAGAAGACGAATCATTGTTCACAATGACAATGCGAGCTCTCACACATCGGCTGAAACCAGAGCGTTTTTGACCGGCCAAAATGACTTCTTCTGGTTTCCGCACATCAAGAAAAAATGCGTGGTCAATGATTTTCGTCGCCAGAAGAAGCTGTTGAAGTGTTCAAAAACCATGTTTTAGAGGTTTCTCAATCGGAGTATATATTAAACTAAAGCCGAATTTCTTAAAATCATACAGCTGTAATCGATTATTAAATGATGAATATTTTTATGGTAAATATTATGATTGTTGTGCCAATGGGGGAAAATATTCAGCAAAATTAACAGTAGACGCAGCATTTTCTGTATCAATAAAATCATAAAAGTAAGTCTTTGCGGTGTATGTGTTTACCAGGGATGTAATTTTTAACAGTTAGAGAAATTAATAAAATTTTGTTTGTAATTGCAAAATCTCGACATATAATAAATCTGTAACGGAATCGTTTTTGTACATGAAATATGTTTTGAAAATTTTTGTTGGTGTAGATAGTAATCGACATATCTGCCTGTCCGTCTGTATGTCATTTCGTGGAGAAATTAGAGATACAAATGTGAAAGACTCCGATTTTGCAGATATAGTAGTACTAAAACCGTTGTCAACACATTTTATTTTTGTAGTTGGCAACCTTCTAACACTGTTTACAGAACTGCAATAAATATCTACAGGATCTTGTATATAAGAAAAATTGACTTGTTCTGCTAAAAAACATTTATTTGTGGCAAAGAGAAAACATTTAGAACCGTTAAAAACGTAGCCTTAAAGCGGTAAAATTTCTTAATTTATATTATAGGCCACCACGAACAAAATACATTTTATATGTAACTTTTTTGTTGTAGATTATCCTTAAGCATATAAATGAAACTTTTTATCTCATGCTTAATATATTAGGCTTTATTACAAAAAAAAATGGCCAAAATGGCAAAAAAACCAGATAAAATATTTTGTGCACCATCATATAACAAACAGTTTATTTAAATATTTTCTATACAATAGCCCAAAACGTGGTCTTGCAGCAATATGTCTTAAGCCTTGTTCTTCCTATAATGAAAACAGCACCAGCAGCAACAATACTATAGCAAATAAACATTCTATTGAAAATGTTATATGAACGTAGAAACAAACAATAAATAAAAAAAGAAAAAAAAATGGTCAAACAAATAAATGGAAATATTTTGAACGGATGAATTCTATACTAACGGAAATTGATGCAAATCCTTCTGGATACCTATGTTTTACGTATGTATGTATGTATGTGACACATAAAAGCATTTCCAGCCAAAATGAAAACCCATATATTCACACTTTCGCTTACACAGTGTGTGTGTGATGAAGTTAAAAAAGAATTTAAACTAATTTCTTTTCGCAAAAAAATTTAAATATAGTCTTTAATGGTAAAAGAGGTAGATTACTGGTTTCACAGCCAACTTAAATTGAGTTGTGTGCTTCACGTTGTACACATTTGGAACCACTGTTTATAAGGCAGTAAAACAAAAAAAAAACAACATAAAAATATAAAATAATAATAATCATAAAAAGAAAAGGATCTATTTTTTAATGTACAATACAAAAATGAAGCTTTTTGTTTAAAACATGTTGTTTGCATTGAATGGTTGGTTGGTCTCTTGGTTGGTCCGTTCGTTGGTCGATTTGGTTTGGCTGGTTGCTTATTTGTTGGAGTATAAATTTTATTTCGTTTTGATTTTATATTTGTTTTTTTTTCTGTTTTGTTTGTTAGAGTTGGTACTCATAGTATTGAATAATGTATATAATCCGCTTTCGGGGTTAATAGTACTTGGAAATCATTTCTCAGTGCGGTTGTTTTTTCTCTAAATTTTTTTTTTTTTACTACGTTACTAGTATTCATTTTTTTTTTTTGTTATTATAAATTCTGCAGCATTGGCCAGTTTATTAAAAATTTAATACTTAAAAGTTTGTAATACTGAAAAAGTTTAAAATAAAGTTTAGCTTTTTATTTGTGTTTAATTGAATATGCATAAGCCTTAAGTGCTTTTTTTTGCGGAAGCTTTAAAAACAAATCTTTTTGTTTTATAGAAATTAATAAGAATAAGAGAAAACCAATTTTATGGTGTTAAGAAACAATTTTTAAAATTTTATATTATTGTAAAGATGGAAAGCATTTCTTTAATATTAATTTAAAAAGTTAACAAAATATTATACCAAAATTATGTCTCGTAAAGACCTTAGCTTAGAATTTTGCTTTCTTAAGAGGGGTTTTCTTAACAAAAGAAGTTTTTGAAAAACATGCTTTATAATTGTTGTTTTTTTTTTAAATGTTTTCTAAAGTATTTTTATCTTTTTGTATGCAATTTAGATTATTTTTATCATCTTTCTTTCAAAGAAATTATTTTTTCAATAAATTATTAGCAGAGCTCACAAGGTAAGTCGTCGACTTTGTTGATATTCTCTACAACATTAAAATATTTTTTTTATTTTTTTTTTTTTTTTTGACTTTAATTAAAATTTTATAATTTTTATTTTAAAAATTTTCAGAAATTTAACAATAGCAACTACATCACCATGTTTTTTGCCTTTGACACAACAAGATATTTGCATACGGTTGTTAACCTAAAATAGTTTTCTTATAGTAGTTCTTTAAAGCAGTTTTTCATAAAAATATTTGCTGTTGAAGATTTGATGAGCTCAAAAATTATATTATTCTTTAATAATTTTTATGTAAATAAATTGTATAAAAAAGTACTTTTTTTAAAACATAGTTTAAGCTTAAAGGTACATATTTAAATACGCCTTTTTTCGCCGCACTTCTAGGGGAGTTTTAATACTTGAGTTAAATTGTTATAATTATTATTTTATTAACAATTTTTTAAAAAGTAATTTTGTAATAAAAAAGTACTAAATTTCTTAAAATTACTTTTTAAAAAAATTAAACGAGACTAAATTTGCTAAAAAAACGAGCGAAACACTTGTTATCATGTTATCCTCAACAATATTTATTTGAAAAAGCAAATGCTTCTATCGCGCCTTTGCTACAACGTCTTTTTAGCTCAAAAAATACCTCAAATGTAAAAATGTTAACAGAAGAAAAAAAAAATTTTCGCACAAATATTAAAGCTTAATAAGTAATAAAAATGTCACCGATTTTACTATACGATAGCACTTTTGTATTTTATAAATATTTTTTGTAAATTTTTAAACTCTGAAATTTTCGCTTTTGATAAGAAATGTGTTGGTTCCAAAATCGGGTTACTCCAACAAAGTACGAGCTACTCATATGGATATAAAATGGAATATCTTGGGCATATAAACTGAGGTACATATGTTTTTACAAGTTCTTAAGCTAAAATATAATTATGACTAGAATAAGCCAAGTAATGTTTCGAACAAATTGAAGATGTTGTTGCAAATAATAAATAACGGATTCTTAATAAGGATGAATCTATTGTGTTGCGATTTCTCGCGAAATCCTCAGACCACCACTTACTCAGTTATTGAAACAATTAACTCACTAAGTACTGGTTATTTGGTGACGACGTTGCATTATATGAGTGGTAAATAGATGTTTCGAACCATCAATAACACTTTTGTAGTTTAATTTCTTAAATCATAATTTAAATTAACGTCAGCGTTCATTTATTAAATTATCATTATTTCTGATTATTTCTGCGTAATAAATATTTTTGTGAATTTTTTATTCATTGATACGACTATATTTATATAAATTATTTCCAAAACTCATTTAGCTTTATTAATAAATTTTTTATGAACACATTGAAATTGGTGCTGAATCGTCTGGTAGATAACAATTACATACATATAAAATTTATTTATATGTATACCTTGGCATATTAAAATTGTTTTTGTATATATTATCGCTTTATGAGCCATATCAATGCCAGATGAAACAAAATGTTCGTGCTTTTCAATATCCATCAATCAGGATGATTAAATGTTGTCGATTTTAATTAACAAATACAGCTGCATTTTATTTTATTTTATATACCAAAATACACGTGTTTGCCATTGCATATAAAACGAGACTATTTCAGAAAGTAAACTGCCGTGATTATAGAAGTTAAAAAAAATTTATGCAAATTAATATAATGAAGCAGAAAAAATTGTATTTTAATGAGACAGAAAAACCGAATTCAAAAAACTTAGTTTAATAAGAAAAGAGTAGAATTTACCGAGGAATTTAAATATTCATTTTAAATAGGATTTAAAAGGAATTTTTTTGACTTGCGGTATTGTATTCATTTTGAGCAGTTGTGGCGATTGAAGCGTAAAGGTAATGTTTCTTTTCAAAAAATTTTTATTAAGGGTATTCAATGCTTTATCTCAGTGTTTAAGAGTTTTAAATATATTTTTGATTTAAAAAAAAATTAAATAAATTGTTACATAATTTAATTAAACTTAAAGAATTATTTATTTATATATTTTGTAACGCCCAAGTAGTTGTCAACGGTTTTCTTAATTTTTAATTCACTTTATCTTGTTGTCATAAATATTATTTCTAAGCCACTCTATTTTGTCGGTTGCAAATATCTCCCATACCATCGAATCAAATTTAATGAATGATATCTCATTTTAAAGCTTATTTCCAACACTAATGACGAAAAATAATTAGAAATTGATAAATTAATATTTTCATTGATAAAAATTACATTTTATATAGGAACTGCATGATAATACAAGGATTATATGTTTTTGTTCAAGTGTGGTAACACAGGGTCGCTTCTGAATGATAATACTGTTGTCATTATGATTATATTGTTACGAATAATTAAAATCTGGCAACCCCTGTAGTTGTTTCCTTATGAGCGTGGTGAATAAGCTAATCCAACTAATGGTGTGTTTATAGAATAACAAAACCACAAGTTAGCTGACAAAAGCTGAGCAGCCTCAATGGCTGCATTCGTAGAGGTGCGTACTACAAAACAGAGGGTCCTGAGTTCGATACCGCATTCGGGCATGCGTGCAACGAAAAAAATAATAATTGTTATAATGCAATTAAAATTAATAAACAGCAGTACAAACCTCCCGAGAGGCAAAAGACAATTATTGTGTGAATCCATGGCAGATAATTTAGTGGAGACGTCCTATTTAATATCAGAGCAATAGATAATTGTCAGGAAGCCCTTTATAATAAAAAGTAAGAGCAATAGTGCTTAGTGCGGGGAAGTGTAACAGCATAACAATAGTGTATGGCAGACGTGTGTTGTGGCTACTGGATTAAAGGAGATGACTGGCTTGGATAAAAGGAGAAGTGGAGATGTCTGTGGATGGTTAAGGTTACTAAACAAGCCATCGAGTAGTTCATGTCTCGCCGTAGTAACACAGTAGTGTAGCGTCGATGGCTGCGTTTGCGGTGATAACGCATGTTTAGTAAATACGACACCAAGGGTTCACAAGACCCTGAGGATCAAGAGGTTTAGCCAGAGAAAGCCATAAAGTTCGAAGACAGAATTTAGCCACAGTGGTATTGGCAGTCAAAAGAATCCTTACGTTTGTCTAAAAGGGTAAAACGTAACAATATGTTTTTGTTCAATTTTGTAATACAGGGTCGCTTAATAGTAATGCAATTCTACATAATGCAGTATGTATTAAAATCCATTCTGGCAATACCGCTATTTACTATAATGCCGTTTATTACAATATATTTTTGTTTGTATTAAGGATTCGTACGGGCAAAAAGTTAACGATGATCATGTCATTATCTCTTACATTGTATTCAAAGAAGTATTATGAAAACATTTAAACATATGTATGTATGTAAATATGTATGATATATTATGATTTCTAATATTTTTATAATTTTAATAAAATGTATTGAAATTACTAAAATTTCCATTAATTATTTTTATTTTATCTTACAAAAATGACAACTAACGTTGCGTAATATTCGCACGGGTCATCTAGTTTCAAGAATTTACCATTTTCTATTTTGTTTTTTTTTATGGATTAATATTTCATTAAATTTTTTAATTGATTTAATTATTCATTTAATTAGAAATTTTTTTTAAATTAAATTTATAATTGTCTTAACTAATAATTTAATCAGAAAAACAAGGATTCCCAAATAAGTTATCATAAATGCCAATTGTTAATTTTATTCTATTTAGACTTTTATTTCCTTAACGTAGACGCTTATAGTGATCAGTTCATTGAAACGATGTTTTCTACAATATTCAGAAAAGGATCATCATGCCCTCTACCGGCTTCTAGTCTGACTGTAGACATCAGACTGCATTTGTTTTAGTCTGTCATGTTACATGACATTTGAGGAACAGGAAATTGTGTTCGAATATGTCTTATAAATATTTAATTTCAAAAATTAAAGAACACGTGACAATCCCCTGATTATGTTTGCTATTCGCGCTGTCAGTATATGATTGAAATTTGTTTTTGTAAATTGTTGTATTTTTCTGACCAGCTTTTTCTCTTATAACTTTTAATCAAAATGACTTTGGAACTTGTTAAGCTGTAACATGCTACACATTTTATGTGCTCTTTCTATAGAAAAAATATTTTTTTTTAAACTTAAAAAAGTAACAACTTTTATTTTAGTTTTACTTATTTCTTTTTTAATCCCAGATTTTTTTTTTTACCCACAAGCCAATATATTGCGGTTGGTTTAGATCTTTTTCTCCTATTACGGTAAGTACTGCATACTCTCACCTTCTTTCCGATAGATAGAAAAAGTATAAATTGAAAAAAAGGGTTATTCTAGGCCACTGCACACACACAACATGTTGTATACAGTGGTTTGAAAAAAGTTTCTATTTAGAATAAAAAAGTAAAAAAAAATTCTATGTGTCAATTGTTTGTTTATGTTTGTTATGTGTGAGTTTAAAAATAAAACATAAATACTCTGAAAATATATATATATGTAATAAAAACACATATATCATTTTACAGCACAGATAAAAACAACACACCTAAACTAACAAACAAACAGTTGCAACAGAAGATACGACCACAATTTGTAACGTATAACAGCTAAAAGATATATGAAGTGGGAGTATTAGAAACAGTTAAGGGTTTTAAAGTAGCATTAGAAATGTTATATGTACCGGGCATTTTTTAAAGACATAGAACTTTAAAAAAAATATTATATCAAAGGAATTTAATACAGCCCTCACTTTTTTCTATTTGGAATCTGAGTACTCTGGTAAATAATGATTAATAAATAAAAGCTTAAAAATGTTACAAATGATCTAGTTTAAGTGGGAAAATCCACCGTCAATTCGCGCAACTTATAGAAGCAAAATTGTGTCAGCCTTTTAGGCTAAACAATTTATATATTTATACTATTATAATTTTTTAAAACTAATTTATCTATAAGTTCAGTTTTTTATTTTTTAAAAAATTTTAGAAAGAAAAATTATTTACAAATGTATGCGGCGATTAAAAAAAAAGTAATAATAATAACAAACACCAGTAGAATGTAATTCTGTATTTTCTGGATCGCTACATCTCTTATCAGCGTTCTTCTCATCTATTTAACTTTGGTTGTTTACATTGTAAACATTATCTAATTGACCTATTAATTTAATCAATAATAATTTGGTTAGACGAAGTCTACACACAACCCCAAGCATTTTTTCATTGTTCTCTCTGTAACTCGTGGGAAATCAGTTTTAATTCATTTGAAAATAATAATAATTAATAATTTAAATAAAAACTAAACTTATTTTAAATACACAAATAAATTTTGTGCTATACTTTAATCATAATAAGTTCAAATTCTATAAATTTTCAACAAAAACCTCTTGACAATAACCACAAGTAAAGCTGAAACACAACAAATTTCTTGTCTCAGATTTGGTTGAAGCTTTAAATTAAATTAGATTCATTTCGTGTGGTACTTTAGAAAATTTATAAACAACCTAATTAAAATTAACTATTAACTATTAATTTTATACACATAAATTTTCTAATATTATATTTTTATAAAACACTTCCGCAGAATTTACCAAAATTTTTGTTAGCTATTTTAAGACCTACTTTTCTTTAATTCTACAACCCATTTTAATGTCTGAAGGTAATTTTCGAATTCAAACTTCAGCCTGGTCGGTTCTTTTTAAAACATAATTGTTATTGAAATAACGAACAGCTACAATATTTTGCTTTAGTGTTTTTTCTATACAACATGAAGCAAACATATATACAACACTATACATTTGCTGGTAGGTGTCTATTAAAACCAAAATACAACAGCAACAAAATAACAATAATAGACAACATCAAAGTCACTTTTCTGTTGCAATACATAGGAATAGTTATTGTAGTTAAACTTAAGAGAAGAAAAAAAAAACGAACAAAAACAAAGGTTTCTATAGAGGATGTGTAGGGGGAAGTTTGTTTTATTATTGAAGTACTAACACTTTTACAAACAATACAAGTAAATGTGCCGTATTCAACAAACATTTTTAGTTTAGAACACAATAATTTTCTTATGCATAGAAGTAGAAAGAGAAATCTTGTCTGTATACTATAAGTGTGACATATCAACACAATCTGCCTTTGTGCCTTTTGTATTCTAATATCTTCGGGGTTAACAAACAGCAAATACTTACAAAACAGACGATAACAACAGCAAAAAAAATATATAAAAGACGAAAAGTATTAAATAAATATAAATTTGTTTCTAAAGCAACAAAGTATACCATAGTTATAGTTCAAGCCACATACAACAAAGTCTATCGTTTGTACTGCGCCATAGTAAAAGAAATATCCGTAAAACTTTTTGCGATTGCTAACATTATTGTAGCTTTTTGTGTTTGTTTGTCTAAGGATTGTTATAAATATCCTCAGGTTACTAAAAATAATATTACAACAAAAATATTTATATAATCAAAAGGTAAAAAATATTTTACTTAAATAAAAAAATTTAGAAAAAAATGGAAAAACAAGTCAAGACGTGTTAAAGATAAACCGAAACAAAAAGAAGAAGTTTTGTATTTTATGAGCTTTAAACTAAATTCTTAGTGTTATAAGCCTTAAATGTTTTTGAAATTTAATATAAATATTTAGTCAATTACTTTAAATATCATAATAGAAAAATAAAGTATTTTGAGCGTTAACTTAATGCAATAAATATTGAACTTTTAATAAACATTTATAGAGAAATGTACTAAATTATATTAAAGAAGGATTTTAATTACTTCTAAATAAAATGTCAATTATAAAACTATTTATTATGAATTTTATATAAATTTGTTTAAAACTTAAAATATTAAGCTCGCAAAAACAACACAAATATAAAATTTAAATTTCAAATAATTGTTCAGTTAATTTTGGGTAGTTGTGCTTGATTTATTCAAAAATAAACATTGCATGATATTCTCATGATATATTGATATTATTTTGACTTAATTATATATTTTAGATTGAAATGTTTATTTTGGAAGAAATTAATATACTTTACGTAAATTAAACAAGTAACAATGCTACATTCTGCTATGCGGAATCTTATATTCCCTTCACCATTTATGCATGTAAATCAAGTTAAGTGAAGTAACTCCAATCAAAAAATATAAATATGAAGTAAGTACTACATATACATAATATACATGATTTCGCATATAAATACCTATGGGCTTTTTTTAAAAATGGATTAAGCTTTTTTTAATTTTAGTATTTCCTTAAAGATCCCTTCAAAAGCTTTTAAATGATACCCATAATGGTATTTTTAAAAATTTTAAAATTTCAGAGGCTCGCCAATTTTTTCACTTGATGTTTTTTTTTGTCTTATTTTTGAATTATCTGTCACCCTAAAAATTTTTTTTATTGGACTCTTCTCATTGTTTCAAAATATATAAAAGAATTAGAGGCAGCCTTGGTGTTTTGCCCACTGCCGCAAAGAACATCGATCACTCTTGCTAATTTTCAACAGCAATTTTTTTAAAACTACGCTTGATCGATTGGCGTATTTTAATTTTCTCAAGCTCATCTAGTGCCTTAGCAAACTGGATATGAAAACTAATACGGACAGACAGACGGACATCGAAAAATCGACTTCGCTATGTGTAAGAACTCAGAATATATATATTTTATGGGGTTGGAAATGGATATTGTAGGAACTTCAAACCCAGTTTTAAGGTGAACGGTAAAAAAGAACATAAAAATTTAATTTCACGCGGAAAAAAATTAAATAAAAATTATTCGAAAGATCAATTCATAGCCTTAAATTTGAAAATAATTTCGAGAATTGCTTTCACCAATTACATCTAGTTTATCAGCTTAAGCCAGTGACTTTACATTACCCTACAACTTTGCACGC
The DNA here is from genome assembly GCA_916610165.2 of Gymnosoma rotundatum. NCBI lineage: Eukaryota > Metazoa > Arthropoda > Insecta > Diptera > Tachinidae > Gymnosoma > Gymnosoma rotundatum. The sequence goes on along the minus strand of OU744336.1, from coordinate 155,935,958 downwards.
GAACTGAAAGGGCAATTTTGAAATTCAACTTATTGCCAAATGTTGATTTCAATAAGCCAACAATCGTTGCGCTAGCCGCACGACACGTAGCAGCATCTTGTTTAAATCACATCTCTCCCATAAAAATTTTATTTATTTATATGCAAGCTCTGCCTAAATTTCTTAAGTAACAAAGTCCAATTATGTCATCAGCGTATAAGCCGCAAGAAACAAAGTAATTTTCTTGATGTAATAAAATGTTTCGCCATATGCAACAATTTCTAATTTTTACAAAATAAATCTTACGAGGGCTGCTATATATATTTCTGGCCTGGCGACACTGAGTGCTGCCAAGTGCAATCTGACATTTCCATTGGAAAGTTTGTCATTTTTAAGCATAATCGTACTCAAAACGTTTTGACGTAGGACCATTATTTGTGTTGTTTACAGTGACTTGAAAAAATTAATATAGAAAAAAATGGAATTAACTCCTAAACATTTTCGTGCCAAAATTTTTCAAACCTTTCGACGTGGATTATCACGACAAGAGGGCATTGATGAACTTAAATCTTTGTATGGCGATGAAGCACCATCCTATAGCACTGTGAAAAATTGGTATAATGAATTTAATCGTGGCCGAAGTTCGCTCAAAGACGAATTCCGTGAAGGTCGTCCAAAAATGGCTGTTGTGACAGAGAACATTGATGCCGTGCGTGAACTCATAATGCAAGATCGACATGCGACATACCGAGAGATAGTGACATCCTTGGATATTTCTTCCACCAGCATGCAATCGATACTGCATGAACACCTGGCCGTAGAAAAGGTTTGTTCTCGTTGGATCCCGCACAATTTGAAAGTCACTCAAAAAAGGCTCGTATCGATTGGTGCAAGGAAATGTTGAAAAAATACGATTGCGGTGCTTCAAAAGACGATTATAAGATGGTCACAGGTGACGAATCATGGATCTATGCGTATGAACCCGAAACGAAACAACAATCGACCGTGTGGGTCTTCAAAGACAAGCAAAATCCAACTAAAGTTGTTCGTGGAAGAAGCACTTCAAAGCAAATGGTCGCCTGTTTCTTCGGCAAAACTGGTCATGTGGCGACTGTTCCGCTTGAGCAACGTAGGATGGTCACTTCTGAGTGGTACACTGCAATTTGTTTGTCTGAAGTCGCCAGAGAAATTCGAAAAACCAACAAGAGAAGACGAATTATTGTTCACCATGACAATGCGAGCTCTCACACATCGGCTCAAACCAGAGCGTTTTTGACCGGCCGAAACGTCGAATTAATGGGTCATCCGCCGTACAGCCCTGACTTGGCACCTAATGACTTCTTCTTGTTTCCGCACATCAAGAAAAAAATGCGTGGTCATCGATTTTCGTTGCCAGAAGAAGCTGTTGAAGTGCTCAAAAACCATGTTTTAGAGGTGTCTCAATCGGAGTGGAAAAAGTGCTTCGAGAACTGGTTTGAGCGCATGCAAAAGTGTATAAATCATGCTGGAGAATACTTTGAAAAACAATAAAATCATTTTTGATTATAAATATTCGCATTTTCACTATTAGGCCAGAAGTATATAGAGCAGCCCTCGTACTTTATATAATTTATATAAGAGTAGCTTTTGAAAAAAGCGTAGAAAAAAACTGGTTTCTTTTGTGAAAAAATTAAAATGAAATATTTCTTGCAAAAAAAAACCGACAAAAAAGTTTGGCCATATACATCAAATTACATCAACTAATGTAACACCCTCTAATCTATAATTTGATATATTTATAGTTTAATACCAACCAAAGAAGTGCCCCGAAAGGGTCAATACAAAATTCCCTCATTGAATTCTGGTCATGCAATAATTTCGTTATCTTATCGTGTTGTTATCTAACAAATTTTAAAGGACTATTTTTATACAGATTATAACAATGTTTATATAAAATCCTGTCTTCAACAGCTTAATTCAATGGAATATTGGGATATATTAAACACATCATGTGTAAATGAACAAACTCAAATCTGAAGGAGTTATAAGTGATACACAATACCTTTATTCCTCCAGTAACTTTTGAAACATAACTGATAATGAAATTTTTAATGCTATGGTGAGCATTAAAACAAATTCTAGTGAACGGAATTCCTTTAAAATTTTAAAGATAAATTTTCCCATTTCCAGGGCCTATAACCTCAATAGAGTTTTTGAAGGATATAAAAATCTCAATATCGGTGATTTAATAATTTAATTAGGATATAAAATAGCACAATATTTTTTAAAAATTAATTAATTTAATTTTAATAAATAAAAATGTATTGTTATACACCGTGCTATAAGTATAAAATTATTTGCGAGCCTTACGCTTTGCAGAGAAAAAAATTAAATTAATTATTTAATTTGCTTGGAAAACATAACTTTGATACATAACCGTAGACGTCCGAAAAGCATTCATCCGCAAAAGAGTGAATCCTTGATCCAAGAGGGTGATACTTATTTTATTTTAAAATCAAAAAGTGGCGGTAAGTTAAAATTATAATTCAAATAATCTTTTTTCGTACTTTCTTTAGTAGGACTTAAATCCGTTAATTAATATAATACCGTCAACACGATCACTGCTTGAATAGCCAGACTTTCAAAAACGTTTCTTTGAATTAAAGACTGGCTCTATAAAGCTGTAATAAAAAATTCCACTTGTGTAAGTCAAGATGACGGTGCTGACTTTTTAAATCTTATAGTTAATATGCAAATTCATTATTTTGACATATTATTTAGCGGAACCCTTTTTTTATAAAACACGAAATATTTTGTTTATCGACCATTAAAAATATAGAAGTAGAACTTTAAATTGTTTTCGTATTTTTTTTTTTTTTTTCTAAATTCTTGGACGTTTTTATTGCCCAACCGACTGGCAAGTACTTATTAAAATATTCAGTATCAGGCATTATTTTGCCTGCATCATGCGATTTATAATTATTATAAATAGGAATCTTATTCACCTGCGAAAACTTTTAAGGCATTTACACTTTGCAATTTTACATGAAACTAAAACGAAATTTTTGTTTGAGGGTGTGGCAAGAGAGGTAAGCAATAAAGCATAGCTTCAGTTTTAAGGAGATGTTGGTTATGTTTTGGTTATGTTATAGCGCATACCGCTGCGACTTATAAAGAGAATTGAAAAAAAAATTGCATAAAACAATGGCATAGTGTAAGCCTTCTTTTGCCCAACACGTATGACAAATATTAAACATAAATTATTTAATACTCATACGCTCCTGTAGAAATCTATTTTCTAAAACGCCAAAACTTAACAAAATAACAAATTAACGATAAATGGGATTAATTAATTAGATATATTAATTATGTGACAATTTTATAAGCTTTAAATGAAAAATATTGCTAATGATATTTGAAATTTTATCATTATTTTTACTAATAGTTAGATATTTATTTATAAAACAAAATCATTACCATTAATGAATATATTTTTATCTTTGTGTACAAAATACACATCTTACACAATCGTACGCATTATTTCAAAATAGCATTTTGATCACAAAAAATTTGGTGTTTTAACTTTCTTAGGAAAATGAGACATCATGGGAACTTATTTTTGTTTTCGTGTAAGTTATGAGATCTGAGGTATTAGGTGACTTTAGATCTCAGACATCAAGTTTTACACCTATCTCACTTGAAACCGATAAATTATTAAAATTTCTTAAAACTCTCACAAAATATAATCAGACCTGATTAGTTAACGCTTATAATTAAAATAATTCCAAATAATTTCTTATTTGTCAATTAAAAATTTTACACAATTGCAAAAAATATAAATAATGTGTGTATTTTGTACATTTTATTTGACTTTTAAGAATGTAAATGTTTTTATATTTATTCTGGGTTCTAGGTCACTACTTTTTTATTTAAATAAATTTTTTTTTTGTTTTGTTAAATAATTATTGAAAATATTTTTCCGTCCTTCTCCAACTACAAAGAGGGCGTGAATGTTTATAGTAAAATTGTGACCTAGAGCCCGAAGCTAAAATAATAATAATAATGATAACAATATTATAAAATATAATTTAATTTTAAACGAAAATTTTATTAATTTCAACCTGACATTGTAAGAAATTTCGAAAAAAGTAACAACTATTTTTTATTTGTAAAATTATTTTGGGAATTTTTAAAATATTATTTTTTATATTATGCTAATATCCCATAATATTTTCAAACAAAAATGCAATTTATTTAATGGTTTGGAATAACAGGTATCTATACGTATTTCAACACATTTATATTTTTAACTTTCTCAAATTTAATAAAAAAAAAATTATATTTTTTAATAAAAGCAAAAATATATTTTATAAACTAACATGAGACCCAAATATGCTGTTAAAAAAAATACTTTACAAATGTTTTCCATAAAAATTACATCGGCAGTGAGCCACAGCATTCTAAACTCAGGTAAGAAAAATTGAAACAAAAGACATAACACGTTTTTAATTTCCCAGTAGGCATTTATGCACATGATGCTGTATATTAAACAACAACAAATAATGGCAAAACATGCAATAGTTAATAAGAGCAAATATGTATACAAGCATTTGTCTGTGTTAAATATTTATAGGAGCTTCACGGTCATACTCACAACAATTTAAAAAATTCTTAAAGGTTATATAAATAATTTTTAAAGGAGATTTCTGCTTAAACATATTAAAATATGAAAATTTCCACGTAGAACAATTTTTAAAAATTATATATCGTTTTAAATTTCTAGTCAATCAATATCTGCATGTTTAAAAATGATTTAAAATTAACTATTTGGATTTCACGATACCATGGTTCAGTTTTTCTTTTTTAGAAGTTTTTAACCCAAATTTTGTATTAAACTTATCATTCTTGTAGAAGTTGGAGGTTAATTAACTTAAATACTATAAGCAAAGTTTAGACCGTAGCCTGAAATCCCAAAGCTGGGATCGGAAAAAGTTATATGTACTCCGAACTTTTGCTGAACATATACACGCAAAGAAAAAAGACGGTTGTGAGATGGTCATAATAAACAGATTATATTCTTTGTAACATTGTAACGTTGCAGGAAACAAATTATAGTTATTTTCAACAATACTTCAGTCACAACAATCACGTTTTTATTGTAATTTAACCATTATAAGGTAACAGATCACAAAAAATACAACATAGTTAATTTAGGGTAAAAAAATGTAAACCACAACCAAAGTTTTGTAACTTGTTAAAGATAATATTATATAATTAACCATAATATATTTTTATTAAGCAGAATATTAAAATAAAACAAAATAAAGTTTGTGCTTAAAATGAAAAAAATAAAAATATATGTACAAAATAAACAATTATAAATAACATACAATATATGAAAACAAATAAAAAGGTAAGCAAACATTTCAAAAATAGTTGAAGTATATGCACGTATACATATGTATGTATGTAAGCATATAAATCTTTATTTTTGTGTTTTATGTACAATTGTAAATCCATTTCAATAAGCAAAAAATTGCCTTCTCTTGTGACTTTATGTTTTTTAATAACTTTAGTGACAAATCAATAACAAATTAAACAATAAATAACTAAGTCTTTTATATGTATTAGGAAATATTTTCTTTAACGAGACTATATTATAAATCAATTATATATCAACATATTTTCAACCATATTATGATGTTTTAATTTAACCATATACGAGTAATGCTTATATTCTAACATACTTACGTTTTAGAATTAAACATTTTATTGTTATGCTTGAAAATAATATGGTTGCAAAAACAGGTTTATTGTTATTATTTTTAACAATATTATGATTTGTTAACAACCATTTTATACAAACATTATATGTTGCTCTTAGGTAATGGTAATACAACCATATTTTTTCTTTGCTTGTATCATTAGCCCTAGATAATATGCTGAATTTATGGGCAAAAAAGTAAAAAATACGAATCTTAAGTTTTTTGGTACCTTATTTTGGGAATTGTAGTATTACTTAACGTTACAGCTTTTTTGCCAATTTACTTTAGTTGATCAACTATGCATGCTCAGAATGTATTAAAATTTTGTTCTTATATTTTGTTTTTCTTTATGTATGTGGATATACATAGATGAAGCGGTTTTCTATCAAACAAAAAATTATCTAACGTGCAGAGATATGTCTTCTCAAATATAAGTGTTCCAATATTTATCTCACTTTTATAAATTTTTGTTATGGATGATGAAAATCTGTACGTGGAAAAATGGATGTTCCAATATTCACAGGTTAATTACCCTATGATAATTACTTTAAACGTACTTGCCCCGTATTGTCCCGTGACATATTCATGGTGCCCGCTATGAAGTTATGCTTCTCGCAGAAATTCCATTCTAGTACTAGTTGTACGCGATATGGCATCGTCTTGTTGATACCTCATGTTGATCAATTCCAAGCCATGCAGTTGTGGCATCAAAAGGTTTTCAATCATATCACAATATCGCTCCTCATTCACAGCTACCATTATGCCGTTTTCATTTTCAAAAAAGTAAGGTCCAATGTTTACTCCTGACCAAATTGCAGACCAGACTGTCAGTTTTAGTGGATGCACAGTTGACTGATAAATAATCTGAGGGTTTTTCATAGCACGGAATCCATAATTCTGTTTATTCACATATCCGTCCTTTTTCAAGGAAATCGGGGTTGTCATGGGCGAGCTGTAACATGCTGTTGGCATATGTACGATGGCCTAAATGGTCTTGCGAAAGAAGCCAAAGTGGCCAAAGTTGTTCTTGAGAAGTAGCAACGTTTTCAGCCGACGTTGCAGTACGTTGTGGTCCATGCTTGTACATATCACCTACAGACCCTCTTTCTTCGAAATAATTCACTACACGATATAAAGTGGGTTTTGTTGGACTGTTGTGTCTCCCAAAAATTTCACGTAACTTTCTCAGCTACAGTAATCGATGATTGGTTTGATAACACGTTTAAACGCTTAAAACACGCTGGTTTATCGTATATTTTTCCACAATAAATTTGGCACCTGTCTACTTCACGACTGCCAAATATGAGCTGTCAAGACTAATGTTTACCAAAATGGTAAAAATAAGTATTGCCCGATTAAAAATAAGCGTTTAAGTAACTGGTGTGAAAATGTTGAAAAGTAGAATTTCAGTTTTTTGGATTGTTTTAAACACAATACTTTCTTTCTTAGATTACACTACTTAAAATTCTAGATCTCCAGCATAAACTTATTTTGAGTTCTCCTTCTTCTGAAGTATGGACCAACAACGCCAATACAAATTGTTAACTCAAATTCACTTTGAAAGAAAAACTTGGAAGTACTAGTTAAGACAGCACTCTAATTTGGGGAAACAAAGCCTTATCATATTAAATTATGGCAGATGAAAGAAGTTATATATTTGATCGAATTTATATTTTTAGCATTCATTATTTAAACATTTAAAAAGAAAACGCGCAACCAGTAAGCAAAAATTTCAATTTTACACGAAACATTTTAATTTTAAATTATTCTTGGTTGATTGAAAAAAAAAAGAATTATTTTTTTTTAAATAATATTAAACAACGGGAATTTTTTTTAATTATATTAATTAATTTTCAAAAAATCTTTTTTCGTGCTATTTTCGCGATTAATTATTTAAATCACCGATATTGATTATTGAGGGTCAAAGTACGTCTCGATGGCCATTTAATTATCGCTTACTTAACTCTTCATTAAGCTTCTGACAAACATTTTAAATAAACTAAAGATTTTTGTCCAAACAATAAAGCAAAGATAAAAATCAAAGTTTAAGCAAAAACAATAATAAACAACAGTATTTCTATTTTTCTTTCTCCGCTGGTTACGGCTGACTTTTTTTCGGCTCTTTTATACACTTGAAAGAGGATGAAAAATAAAATATCATGCACTTTGTAAAAATTAAATAATATTAAACAACGGGATTTTTAAAATTATCGAGACGTGCTTTGACCCTCAATAATCAATATCGGTGATTTAAATAATTAATCGGGAAAATAGCACGAAAAAAGATTTAAAAATTTTTTTTTGTTTTGTTCAAAAATGATCTTAAAAAATAATTTCGAATTAAATGCTCTTAATAAAGCTAAATTAAATAATTTTTTTGTTATTGAGATTTAACAATAAAGAAAAACGTGCTCTTTATAGTATCCAAATCTGTTACATAAGATTCAATATTTCTTATCGATATATTGTTTTTTGCAACTGACAAAAATATATTTTAAATACTTCTTTAACATAAAATTGGTTGCAGTTTGTGGTTCTCTCTTTTGTCATTAATTTACTGATCAAAGTAAAAGAAATAAACGATTAATAAAAGAAACGACCTAGATTTTGTCCAACTCTATTTTAAATCATAAAAATAAAGTGATTAGAAAATTAAAGTAAAGCAATTTCGTAGCACATATAGAGAAGACTTGAATTAAATTATAACATTCAGTGGGAGACGAATCTGCAGCCTGGTGACCAAACTAGTTGAAACAGTATTATTAAAAAACATAGCGGAAAGAAATAAAACTGCATTTTTATACCTTTCGCAATTTTTTAATAAAATTAATTTCTTAGTGCCCCAAACTTTTTTATAATTTTTATTGTGTTTGTTTTTTCCTCTACATTTATGTCTTAATATTCTAAAAGCGTTTTATTAATGTCATAACAATTATATGAATTTGTTTTCTTTATTTCTAGCACAAAGACAACATTGTTGTAAAAATTTCGATACATAAATAAACATTAACTGGAAAATTTACTCTGTTATTATAATACTCTTTTTGTTCTTATAGATCATAATAATTTTACAATTTTCCTTTTACCAGTTTATGCATTAATTTTTTTTTTTATAGACGGATATTAAAATGTTCCAAAACATGGTGAAAAAATCATTACGGCAATTTAATGATGATGGCGATGATGGGTATTAAATTATAAATTATGCAAAGAAAAAAGTCATATAAAAAAGTAATTTTTTCACTCATACACATGAATGTTATACTCTCACGCCATTTTTATACTTTTAAAAAGCTCTCACATACAAATTTTCAATTTTTCTTTTAAGCCAGGCACAAACATTAAAAACATTTATACAGCCATCATAAATTTCTTAAGGGCAAAACATTAATTTCTTTTTTATGCATACATACAATTTTATTGTAATTTTATAACCAGTTCATTTTATGGCTAAAAACGTGTTAGTACGAGGGCTGCTCTATATATTTCTGGCCTAATAGTGAAAATGCGAATATTTATAACCAAAAATGGTTTTATTGTTTTTCAAAGTATTCTCCAGCATGATTTATACACTTTTGCATGCGCCCAAACCAGTTGTCGAAGCACTTTTTCCACTCCGATTGAGACACCTCTAAAACATGGGGTTTGAACACATCAACAGCTTCTTCTGGCGACGAAAATCGTTGACCACGCATTTTTTTCTTGATGTGCGGAAACAAGAAGAAGTCATTAGGTGCCAAGTCAGGGCTGTACGGCGGATGACCCATTAATTTGACGTTTTGGCCGGTCAAAAACGCTCTGGTTTGAGCCAATGTGTGAGAGCTCGCATTGTCATGGTGAACAATGATTCGTCTTCTCTTGTTGGTTTTTCGAATTTCTCCGATGACTTCAGGCAAACAAATTATAGTGTACCACTGAGAAGTGACCGTCCTACGTTGCCCAAGTGGAACAGTCGCCACATGACCAGTTTAGCGGAAGAAACATGCGACCATTTACTGCGAAGTGCTTCTTCCACGAACAACTTTCGTTGGATTTTGATCGTCTTTGAAGACCCATACGGTCGATTGTTGTTTCGTTTCGAGCTCATACGCATAGATCCACGATTCGTCACCTGTGACGATCTTATAAACGTCTTTTGAAGCACCGCAATCGTATTTTTGCAACATTTCTTTGCGCCAATTGACACGAGCCTTTTTTGAGCGACTTTCAAATTGTGCGGGACCCAACGAGAACAAACCTTTTTTACGGCCAGGTGTTCATGCAGTATCGAATGTATGCTGGTGAAAGAAATGTCCAAGGATGTCTCTATCTCTCGGTATGTCGCATGTCGATCTTGCATTATGAGTTCACGCACAGCATCAATGTTCTCTGGCATAACAGCCGTTTTTGGACGACCTTCAAGGAATTCGTCTTTGAGCGAGCTTCGGCCACGATTTAATTCATTATACCAATTTTACACAGTGCTATAGGATGGTGCTTCATCCCCATACAAAGATTTAAGTTCATCAATGCACTCTTGTCGTGATAATCCACGTCGAAAGTTGTGAAAAATGATGGCACGAAAATGTTCACGAGTTAATTCCATTTTTTTCTATATTAATTTTTTCAAGTCACTGTAAACAACACAAACAATGGTCGTACGTCAAAACGTTTTGAGTACGGTTATGCTTAAAAATGACAAACTTTCCAATGGAAATGTCAGATTGCACTTGGCAGCACTCAATGTTGCCAGGCCAGAAATATAAAAAGCAGCCCTCGTATGCGTATGTGTGTGTGTGGGTGGGTTAGTTTATTAGGATTCTGATCATTTCTGTGGATGAGTGAGTGCAGCTATAAATTTAATGTCAGCCTTTAATACGACATCATCATCTGTTAATGCCAATAATCAAATAAAATTGTTGCCAGAAAATATTTTGATTGCGAACCAAAAAATGAAAATGAGAAAAAACATGATTTTAAAACAATATCAAATTTATCATTTAAATTTTATTACTGGGAATGAAAAGTATTTTAGGCAGCATCAAGTCAGTTATTTGGTGAGTTACAAAAATGAAACTTTAAATAAAAAATTAAAGGATAATAATAATAAATTGGCTACGATCAGAAGACAACTATTAAAAACTAGTAATTAAAATTTCCAACCCATATTTTTTCATATATTATCATGTTGTTTTTTTTTTTAAGGTCAAAATGCCGTTTTGTATTTAATACACATGAAATATAAAATACAATGTGCATTTAAAGTGAAATTAACAAAATTTTTTTTAAAGTAAAGTAACAGATCAAAAATTTCTCAATAATAAAGAACAAAGTTTCACTTTCGCTAATTCTTCACCACAAAAAGTAGAAAAGGGGTATGTCTGCTCCATCACTCCGTTTGTAATTTCTACAATATCCCTTTTCGACCCCACAAGGTATAAATTCTAACTTCTTATGCCTATCTAAGTCGATTGAGCGATGTCTGTGTGTCGGCCCGTGGTAGTGTTGATTTAAACAAAACTATTTATCAATCGATCAGATATTGTGTCGAAAGAGATACTATTGAAAATCACCAAGATCGGTCCATGTCCTTCGAGGCAGCAGGCAAAACACCACGCCTACATTTAATTTTTTCATGTCATTTGGAACAATAAAGTAACTCCAATCAAAAAAATAAACATACAAGGCGATTTAAGAAATAAAAAAAAAGAATCTCAAGTGAAAATATTAACGCTCGCCCATATTTCCGAGTAACTGAAATTTCAAATTTTTTAAAATAACAATATGGGTATTATTGTAAAGCTTTTGAAGAGATCTTTAAGGAAATAATAATTTTTTTTTTAAAAATGCTTAACCCTTTAAAAGCCGATTGCATTTTTATGATAAATTATATACATACCGTACCAATTATTTTTTTATTTTTAATTTCTCTGTCACCACAATATTTGCTTTTTTATTGGAGTTACTTCACTAAACTAAATTTACATAGATGGTGAAGAGTATATAAGATTCGACATAGCTGAATGGCACTCTTACTTGTTTTAAATTAGTTTCCTATCTGTCTTGAATATAGATATCTAAGTACATAAGGTTTGCATCAGCCTGTAACTGTGAAAATCTTCTCATAAAAAATGCCAAAAATGAAAATTTTAAATGAATAGAAATTATTTTGGCTTAAGTTCATTTATTTTTAATTTCTAGAAATCTTTTTTAGAAAGAAAATTTATTTTTACAAATGTATGCGGACGTTTTCCAAAGAAAACAAGAAAAATTAGACGCTAGCAGAATGATATGCTGCACTTTCTGGACCGCTACGACCTTCATCAGCATTCTTCGGATCTATCTACTTTAGTTTGTGTACATTGTAAACATCATCTATTTTACGAACTAACTTTGTAAATAAGAATACGAGAATATTTATATCAACATTAATTTGGTTAGACGAAATTTACACACAAACTAACTTTACTGTTCTCTCTGTATTTTGTCTTGTACATTTGTTTTTGCTATTGTTTCAATCATCGATTGAACACGAATGCAAATTTGTTTTTAGTCATTCTTACTTGTTTACTCACAACATTATAGATGCTGTCCAGTATTATTTTGACTGTTATGAGGTAAGCAAAGCAAAAACAATTTTTTTTGTATTTTCTTTAGTATCACAATTTTAATTTTACATGTTTTGCCCAATTAACCCACCTTCTATATTCCCAAGTTTCTTACAATTCAAAATTTTATAAACTTAAATTAATATTATAATTTTGGTTAAAGTTAATTTTTTTTATTAATTTCTAAAAATTTTGAAGAGAGAACAAATTTTTGAATGCAGACGCATTCCAGAGAATACAGGAAAAACTAGACATCAGCGGAATGTAATGCACCATTCTCTGGATCGCAACCAAACATCATCCATATTCTTCGAATTTATATTTATGTTTTAAATATCATATACTTAACCAATTAATTCCATATATAAGAATACGATGCTTATTGTTAATCAATCAAGTCACGAATGATCTTATATTTTTATTTTGTTCATATTATCTTCTTCACATCACAGAAGATGCTGTTTTAGACTCATACTGGTTGTTTTCAAAGAAGTTCACATTTATTTTAATTTCCACATTTATTTTGAAACAAATTATTGTTTAATTATTAATATTTTATTTTTAATTTAAGCCACTTGTCTCCTTTTATTGTTGTAGAGCATCATAGACGTTGCCACTAAAACAATTAGAGCCTGAAGAAGACAGAAGCTTAAGTTATCTTTTTTTATCAACCGACTTACGGATAGTTATATATTCGTCTAAATGTTGTTTTTTATATATGTTCCTGCAAAACTCAGCCATTTTTGCACCGACTGTAAAAATGTTTTCCTAAGTTAAAGGCTTATGCTAACAGATTGGTCACCTTTTTAAAACAGTTCTTAATTTTAAGAAAATAAAGGGTGTCCCCATACAACATACATGTCTGTTACGAGTATTGTGAAAAGTCAACTAAGTATTACTAAACCGCCCAATAGCAAAAAGCAATAGAAATTAAAGGGTGTCCCCATAGGTGAAGTAAATAGACCTGTATGGTCCTTTTTTTCAACCGTTGTAGATCAACGCTGAAAAATTGGACAGAATGCGATGACTATGATTGTTATAATAACAATTGTTAATATTTAAAATTATAAATTATAGGGTGCCCCAGTAGTTGATATGATGTATATGGCCTTACTATTGAAGAGGTGTAGACAGACAGTTGAAATTTACAAAGAATCTAGATTGCTAACACAGCTATAACAACAAGTATAAGATATGGATTTGGAAATTAAAGGGTGTGCCAATAGTTGATGTTATATGATGTATATGGTGATATATACAAGAAATTTACAAACATCTTGTATTACCTAATCCGCTATAACAAGAAGAATAAAATTCGGATTTGGAAATTAAAGGGTGTCCCAATGTAATCTGATGTATGTGGCCAAGGTTAGGTTACGTTGCACATGCTGCCTGCATTAGGAATCCGAGTCACTTGGGTCCTAAACGGTCGGTTTGTGCTGCCTGAAAAGGAATGTGCAAAGAATCGTTCAGGTCTCCTTATTAACTCTAGATCCACCCCTAAACCACCTTGAAGGCCGGATAAACGATTTATCGTAGCAACCAACAATAAACAAAAAAAATTAGAGTGATCATAATCTTCAAGTGTATATTAACATACCGTTACATCCAGAAAAACTGATTGTTAGGGTGCTTTATGAACTGGTGGAATCATTGCCCGTAGTTTTTAAAAACGACGCTGGTCAGAAGGATACAGTCAGCGGTGACCGCTGTAGAGCTATGATTACTGACTTTTTCGTTCATCATATGCAGGAGCTAAGGTTTCAAAAAGACCGCGCAATATGTCACACGGCTTCTGCCGCAATTGATTTATCAAAGGAAACTTGTAATAAGCGCATAGTTTGACGTTTAGGACATGTGAATTGGCCTCCAAGATCGCGCTATTTAACGCCTCTAGACTATTTTCTGTGGGATAATAGGAAGTCGTTAGTTATAGACTATAAATTTTAAATACTTGACCACTTGGAGGATAACATAATCCGCCTTATTGCCTATATACGGCCTTAAATGTTGGTAAAAGTCATCTAGATATTGACCTCCAGGTTAAACTACATCCGTAAAAACCATTGAGGTCATATACCAAAAGTTATGTTTAAATTATTATGCCAGAAGACATCTTTCGAGTAAAGTAAATTTCATGTCAATTAAAAAAATTCAAAATTAAATAATTTTGTTTCATTTCGAAGTTCTATATGTTCTATATGTCTATATAAAAAATATTTTCTGTATATAAATATATACATTTTTTCAGACTCTCAAATTCTTAAACGGAATATTGGCTTTGTTTAAACATTTTTAACCAACTTTTTTCTTTTCATTCTTTAAAAAAAAATAACGTTCTTTTTTTAACCCCTTTTTCAATGTATTCCTTAACACTCACACAAATAAATGCATGAGTGGAATAAATTTATTCTTACAAATCTACAAATTATTATTGTAGTCAAAGAGAAAAGGCGTATAAAAGAAAAATTTGAATTTGCTATTTTTTTTTTTTTTTTTACTTTTCTCCCTTTATTTCTCTGGAGTGAGTGAGTGCATGCATGAAGTGATGTTTTTTTTATAAAAATAAAAGCTTGGCATGCAATCAGCTGGCATTTGTAACTGATTCGTTTTAATTAAAGCTTGTTAAATGCTTCCATCAGCATACACATGCATACAAAGCAAAAAAGAATACATATTGGCCTGGATGCAATTCATATAAAAAACTCAATTTATTGCAAAAATGTATGTGGCCACACAAACACACATATAAAAAAATTTGCACACAATGCTTTAAGCAACAAGGAAAGTTTGAACAAACGTTTTTTTAATATAGAAAACGAATAAGATAAATGTGAAAACATGAGTTCATATATATTTGTATATTATATGTTTTGAAAAATATATTTACATTGTTTATACACACATACATACATATATTGGTGTATAAGCTATTAAACCACAAGAAAAAAAGAACGTTTTATTTATTCATATCGTTATGTGTTTCAACATCTTTAGAGGCTTTTAAACGATAAAATGCAATAAAGCGCATTTTATAGATTGAAAAATTGCAATATAACTAACTATGCATTAATAAAAATATTGCTAAAATTCGATGCATTCTTAAAAATTATTTATTTATTTGAAGATGATTTTCAAAGTAATGTGCAATTATTTCTATTTACAAATTAATTGAAATTGTTTTTTCCGGTTAATTTTTTAATTTCTAAAATCATTTTTTTAGAAAGAAAATTTATTTTACAAATGTATGCGGACGTTTTCCAAAGAAAACAAAAAAATTAGACACCAGCAAAATGTAATGCTATATTTTTTGGATCGGCATACTTCGCATCAATCCACCTTAGATTGTGCACACTGTAAACATCATTTATTTAACCAACGAACTTTGTAAACAAGAATACGAGGAGTATTCATATCAATATTAATTTAGGTATAAGAATTCTACACACAAACCAAAGTATTTCTTCACTGTTCTCTCCGTATCTCGTCCTGTACATTTGTTTTGGATTTGGATTTGCTGTTTCGGTATCATGTTAATTGCAAAAAAAGTTAAGCACAAATGTACATGCGCTGTGCCTTGCGTTGTTTTTTTAATAAATTTTTTGATTAAATAAGGAGTTGAACTGTAGATATTATAATTTAATTGAAATTGGTTTGTTTTTTTTTTTTTTGGCTTAAGTTAATTTTTTAATTTTTAAAAAAGTTTTTGTAGAAAGAAAATTTATTTTCCAGAGGTTTTTGCAGTTTTGCAGAGGTTTTTCCAAAAAAAAAAAAAAGAAAAATAAGATATTTTTATTTACATTTTTTTTGGCCAATATTTGTATGACCTTTTCTGCATAGAAATGCTGCTCTTCTTTGTGCTGAATTTGACAGGAATTCACACAGTCATGTGACTGAACAGTATTTCAATCGAATGCTATTTCAATTCTGTAAATTGTTTCTTCAGAAATGATACTAACACATAATTTTGCAAAATAAATATATTTTATGTTCTTTTGTATTTTTGTTTGCTGGTTTTCTCATTCCATTTCTAATTTATACAATATCCATTTTTGGCCCTATCAAGTATAAATATTCTGAGTTCTTATGCTTCAGGAAGTCGATTAAGCGACGTCCGTCTGTCCGTCCATGTTCGGGTTAAAATCAAATTTGCCACGGCACTCTGATAGTTTCTAAAATTTTGCTATTGAAAATCAGCAAGATCGCTTCATGTCCTTCTAGGTAGCGGGCAAAACACAAGGCCAGTCTCTAATTTTTCCATACATTTTTTTTTCAACTTTCTCCTACAGGTGTTTGTGTTTTCTACCTATTCACCTCCCGCTTCTTATTCACCACACTTATAGTAGCATCTGATACAGCCACCTTTTCATTTAGCTGGGACAACCACTCTAAGTAAAACTAATTCATATAAAAAAGTCCGAAGTTTTTTTTTTTAACAGAAAAACTTAATAGCAGGAATTTTATGCTGATTTAAATGTACATACGCAAAAAATTGAAGGTGTAATAAAAAACAGAGGTGCACATGAAATCGCTAGAAGCTCCATCCATCAACATCAACCAAAATTGTGGAAAAAATTCCCCTTTCGCCTTTTGTCTGCAGCTCACAGTTAATAAGGATTTAAATATATACCCAAAAAATTTTTTAGAAAACCACAAAAAATTTAAGAAAAACAGAGTCAATAGCATAAAGGTGAGGCATCTGCTCTTTTTTTAACGAAAGCTTTGTTCCTTTTACAAGATTAGACTACATGGATCTTACAGGAGTTTTTACGCTAAATCAACATATGATATTTGGTGATTCCGACATATAAGACGACGTCACTTCATTTTCGGATTGGCCGCTTCTCTGTAGACGTTAATTTTTATAAGAGGTTAACAGCGCCTCTCTCTTTAATAAAATTATTTTGTTTCTGCCTGTGTATGTATTTCAAAAATATTTATGATAGCTTATCTTACTCTTCTATGAATACGAGGGCTGCTCTATATATTTCTGGCCTAATAGTGAAAATGCGAATATTTATAATCAAAAATGGTTTTATTGTTTTTCAAAGTATTCTCCAGTATGATTTATACACTTTTGCATGCGCTCAAACCAGTTGTCGAAGCACTTTTTCCACTCCGATTGAGACACCTCTAAAACATGGTTTTTGAACACTTCAACAGCTTCTTCTTTTTCTTGATGACAAGAAGAAGTCATTAGGTGCCAAGTCAGGGCTGTACGGCGGATGACCCATTAGTTCGACGTTTTGGCCGGTCAAAAACGCTCTGGTTTGAGCCGATGTGTGAGAGCTCGCATTGTCATGGTGAACAATGATTCGTCTTCTCTTGTTGGTTTTTCGAACTTCTCCGATGACTTCAGGCAAAAAGATTGTAGTGTACCACTCAGAAGTGACCGTCCTACGTTGCTCAAGCGGAACAGTCGCCACATGACCAGTTTTGCCGAAGAAACAGGCGACCATTTGCTTCAAAGTGCTTCTTCCATGAACAACTTTCGCTGGATTTTGCTCGTCTTTGAAGACCCACACGTTTGATTGTTGTTTCATTTCGGGCTCATACGCATAGATCCATTATTCGTCAACTGTGACGATCTTATAAACGTCTTTTAAAGCACCGCAATCGCATTTTTGCAACATTTCCTTGCACCAATCGACACGAGCCTTTTTTTGAGCGACTTTCAAATTGTGCGGGATCCAACGAGAAAAAACCTTTTTTACGGCCAGGTGTTCATGGAGTATCGAATGTATGCTGGTGGAAGAAATGTCCAAGGATGTCTCTATCTCTCGGTATGTCGCATGTCGATCTTGCATTATGAGTTCACGCACGGCATCAATGTTCTCTGGCACAACAGCCGTTTTTGGACGACCTTCACGGAATTCGTCTTTGAGCGAGCTTCGGCCACGATTAAATTCATTATACCAATTTTTCACAGTGCTATAGGATGGTGCTTCATCGCCATACAAAGATTTAAGTTCATCAATGCACTCTTGTCGTGATAATCCACGTCGAAAGTTGTGAAAAATTATGGCTCGAAATTGTTTACGAGGTAATTCCATTTTTTTCTATATCAATTTTTTCAAGTCGCTCTTAACAACACAAATAATGGTCGTACGTCAAAACGTTTTGAGTACGACTATGCTTAAAAATGACAAACTTTCCAATGGAAATGTCAGATTGCACTTGGCAGCACTCAGTGTTGCTAGGCCAGAAATATATATAGCAGCCCTCGTATTGAAAGGAATAAAAATTTTTTTTACATCAATAAATTAGCAAAAAATCGTTAGTTTACTTCGGTTTGATATAAAAAACGCTAAAGATAATATGGAAGATTCTAAATAATTTATTTTACAAAATACGAGTTTTAGTTTAAGTTTAAATTGTAGATATTCTGTTAAAACTATTAATTTTTTACATATATTCTTCTAAGCAAGGTCTTTTTCATTTTGAGTTAAAACTAATTGCATTAAGACACACATGCACACATCAACAACCAATTCACATGCTCACAAGGATAAATACAAATATTTTATACACAATTGAAATCCTCGCGGGTGCAAAACTGTTATAATTGAAAATGTTTTGTTTTAATTAACTTGCTGTTGTTGTTTGTGTAGCTGAAAAACACTCGAATAATACATGCACATACTAAATATAACGGTGCAACCATACCATTCTTCTTAAACACAATTGCACATACATACACACGCAGACTCCCACACACAGCCTCATGAATTCTTCTGCATAAAACATTTAGGATTTTAATAGGAATATCAAAATATTGGTGTGGAAAATGAAAGAAAACAGAAAATGTAGTCAAATGTATGCATGTAACAAATCAAAAGCTTCAATACACTTGTAAAGACACATGCCATTACACACACACACACACACACATATGGGAGAATAATGCTGAAAAATACAGCAGCATAAAAAAGTTACAAATTTTTTCATTTAATATGAGTGAAAGGTCATTGCATGCTGCGATTGTGCTTGAGAATGTGTAACTATTTTTGCGAGAATTCATCTGCCTGTGTGCTTATGCTGTTTGTTTGAAGTGATGTAAGATTTTTTTTTTAGCCAACTTTTTGTTTCACAGGTACTTAATAAACTGAAATAATCTCACTTCTGAAATAGAAAGCGCTTTATGTAAAACAATTGTTTAGAAAAACGATTTTTCGTTTATATTGAAAAAGGTATTGTGTGGCGTACAGTTTAGAAATAATTTACAGGTAACTTTTTACGAAAAGCCAAATGTTTTTATAAGAAGAGTTTTATGAAAATATCTATGAATTCCTACATTTTTACAAAAGAAAAAAGAAACTTATTTTCCAAATCATATGCAATAGATCCTACATTCTGCTCAACTGGGGCGTATGATGTTAAGTAACTAATTTATGCAATTTATTTAAATTTAAGCATGATCTCACCCTCATCAATATATTTTGCAGGATGTGGAGTTAAGAAATACATTGCACCTTGCAGCACAAAACAACGGTGCACCAAAAGGTAAATTCGTGATACAGATTAACGTGAATACCTGCCATTGATGGCCTAACCTGACGGTGGTCTCACCACTGAGTGAAATACAAAGCGTCGACTAGCGCCCTCCATCGGACGTAGCAAACAGAGTTGCAATTTCAAGAACATGGCTTGCCATGAACTTCCCCTTGCTTGAGGATTGGATACTACACAACCCCGTCTGTTGAGAGTGCAACAGCAAACTTTCGTCTATTCCGCGCCTGTCCCGCAGATGTAGACTTTTTAACCAACAGCCCACACGTGTACCCCAAAGGGACCTCACTAGTAATAGAGAGGGGCTTAATTCATTCCTAACAAAAGGTTAGGATTGAATTAAGCATTTTTTTCTTTTGACTAAGTAATTTTTGTTTAACCACATAAATCATAAGTTCTTATCACCCAGGGTGTCCGCCGGAAAAGGATACTACTTTTATTTGTTTTTACTTTTTGATTAACTGAGAGAGAATGGATCATATATTGATAAATGTTGTGCACATCTTTCACTACATTCTCATTCATATTTCATGCCGTATTTAATTAATTTCATCACGAATATTTTGTTTGAGCTGCTCAAACATTTCTAGTTTGTTTGTATAATCCTTGCTTTTTAGATACCCCTACAAAAAGGACTCCGGAGCAGTGAAATCAGGCGACTGTGAAGGCCAATCAACATCACAATTTCTTGAAATAACTTGATGTGGAAAGAGGTCCCGCAGCAATTCTTTTGTAATCCTGGCTGTATGCCATGTGACACCGACTTGTTGATAACATATTGTTACGAAAAGTTAGATCTGGCAACCCCTGTTGTTGTTATCCGTATATAAGAGTGGTGAATAAAGTTACTTCCACTAATGGTGTGTACAGAATAATACCACAATCAGCGAACAAAATCTGAGCAGCCTCAATGGCTGCGTTGGCAGAGGTGCGTGCTGTAAAAGAGAAGATCATGAGTTCGAGCCCACCTTTGGACATGCGTAAAAAGGAAAATAATGCTTCTTACAAAGCAATTAAAAATTAAAAGAAGCAGCAGTACAAACCTCCCGGAAAGAAAAGAAAATTATTGTGTGAAGCTATGGCAGATAATTTAATAAAAACAATTGTCAAGAAGCCCTTTATAATAAAAAGTAAATACGGTAGCTGTTAGCGCAGGGAAGTATAACACCACAACATCAGTGTATGGCAGATGTGCATTGTGGCTATTAGATAAAGAGGATGATTGGCTTGGATAAAAAGGAGTAGCGGAAGATGTCTGTGAATGGTTAAGGTTACTAAACAAGGCATCGACTAGTTCATGTCTCGCCGGAGTAACACAGTAGTGTAGCGTGGATTGCTGCGTGGATTGTAATAATAATGCATGTTTATTAAATACGAGACCATGGGATTCACAAGACCGGTAGGATCAAGAAGTATAGCCAGAGAAAGCCATTAAATAATAATACAGAATTTATAATGAGCAACAGCAATCAAAAAAATCCTTACGTTTGTTGAGGCGTTAAAAATTTTTCAATCATTACACGATGTCGCTCCCCATTCACAGTTAATAAAAATTTCTCGTAAATGTCTCATCGTCACAGTTATCAGTGATTGATTTTGATAAAATGTAGTAACGATTAAAAAACGTTGGTTTTTGTGACGATTTTTTTTTTCGAAAATCCGGCATCTATAACCGCTAGGAAAAAATTTTTAATACTTGCTTTTGTAAAAGGAATTTCTTAAATAAATATTTCTTTAATAGTCAAACATAACTGATCGTAAATAATCTGTAACAAAACACTTATTTATTTTACCAAAAATCCTATTTTTCATAAAAAAATATATTTTTGTATTAAATCAAACAACGGGAATTTTTTATTATATTAATAAATTTTCTATTATCCCGATTAATTATTTAAATTACTCATATTGATTATTGAGGGTCAAAGCACGTCTCGATGGACATTTCGTTACCGCTTACTTAAGTCTTCAGGAAACTTCTGAAAAACATTTTTAATAAACTAAAGATTTTTGTCCAAACAATAAAGCAAAGACAAAAATCAAAGTTTAAGCAAAAATAAAATTAACCAACCGTAATTCTATTTTTATTTCTCCACTGTATACGGCTTTCTTTTTTTCGGCTCTTTTATACAGTTGAAAGAGTAAGAAAAATAATATATCACAAAACACTACGATAATTTATTTATATGCACGGGCACTTTGCAAATATTAAATTTAATTAAACAAGGGGAATTTTTTATAATATTAATTAAATTTCAAAATAAAATATTTTTGTCGTGCTATAATCAATATCAATATGGGTAATTTAAATAATTAATCGGGATAATAGAAAATAGCACGACAAAAAGATTTTAATTTAAAGATGATTTTATTTATTTAGATTTTTTTCCTTTTTTATATACAGACATCTTTAGCAGAAAATGCTCTTATTAAAGCTAGAAAAAGTTACAGTTAACACGTAATAGCATTGCGGTTTTTTTGTTTGAAAAAATGATGCCTGTAAACTAGAAATACCTCTTGAAAAATTTACCAAAATTAAGTAAATTTTACCACTAAGTATTGAATTTGCTCCACAAAATATCTGCTTTTCGAACCCTTTGGCGTAATCATTTCATTTAACTGTTTCTTTTTTTTTTAATAATGTATGAAATTTTTCCTTTGATATTTTTAACTTTTTCGTCGCATAAAATATTTGCAGTTCCTGCCGTTTTTACAAAACAAAAATCCCATAACAGAATTCAAGAGAGAAAATAACAACAAGCATATCAGCTTCAAAACACTTTTTATTAAGAGCCCTTCATATTTTTTTTTTTGTTCTTGTACTGGCACCCTTTTCCACTTACTATTGTTATCAAAAGTTCATTCATTTTGCCATCAAACGCCAATGTGAATTTTCTCATTGTATCCAAAAATAAAGTAAATATATTTACTGGCACTTTTATTTCATTTTTTGTTTTTATTTTTCACATTTTTATTTTTGCCACTGTGTATTCAATTCTGTGAACTCTTGTCTAGATAAGAACAGCTTTTGTGTTTTTTTGTCTTTTCTTTTTTTTTAATTTTTTGAATTTGATTTCATTTTATTCACAATATCATAGCAATATCCTTTTGCTTCATTCATGCGTTTTTTTTCTGTTTGCGTTTTTATGTGTCAATATACATGTATGCGATAAAATGTAAAATAAAGCTGAACATCTACATTGCACGATGGCCCTCATTTTTCATCACTCTCTTACTTTGACACAATTTTTAATATTTTTTTTCTCTTGCAGCATAAATGTATATGTTTTTCGTTGCACCATTTTGACCATTCTGTTGCCATAGGATTTTGGATTGAAGCATCGTATAGGTTTTTTTTTCATTTAATCTTTGTCCGTTTTTTGAAGATTAAAATGATGGAATAAAAAATTTATCTGCTAATATCTCAGCTTTAACCTAGTGATGTGCACTTTTATTTGGAAGGGTCCTTAAGCTCAATTTTAAAGGAAAATGATTGAGCTGAAATGTATAAAATATTTCTTTAAAAAAGAGTCAGAACTGAAGTTTTAATGGGAGGCGTTCTGAACTACATTTATGCTAATTTTTATAATCTTTTTATTCGTTTAATTTTTGCTCGATTTTTTTTTTAGTTTTGTTATTTTTTTTTTTCATTCTACTTTATTCTATTGAATTTGTTTCGATGCTCTTCAATTTTAATCGATTCTGTTCGTTTTTATTTTATTCTTTTCGAATATTTTATATTCTATTCTATTTGATTATATTCGAATCTAGTTGATTCTCTTCTATTGGAGTCTACTCTTCTATTTGATTTTGTTCGACTTAATTCGATGAAATTTGATTCTTTCTAATTATATTTTATTCGATACTATTCTATTCGATTCTGTTTGATTATATTTTATTTGATTATATTGTTTTTAACTCTATTCGCTTAATTCTATTCTATTCGATAATTTTCGACTCGTTTTCAACTATTCTCGATTCTATTCGCTCCAATTAAATTCTATTGGATTTCATTCTAATCTGTTCTATTTTATTTCCTCAAGCTCTACTATATCTAGGGAAGCAGAAACACTAGACTGATTATCTACATTGAAAGTACTGCTTAAGTCCGAGAGACGGCTTAAGTCCGTTGCACATGGAATCCGTCATAATTTATAGTTTTGCATATTCAGCTGCAAATAAATCAACTACGGAAGAAGTTTACACTATGAGTACTTTGTTGACGGATACAAAATCATTAAAAGTCAGCAAAGCATGACAGGAAGGAGAACCAGCAAATGATTGCAGTCAAAGTATTCAAAGCACTTCAAAAGTTAGAATTTGCTAAATTTTCGTAGTTTACATTAACGGAGACGTAATGATTGTGACAACACTGTTAAAAGACAAAGAATAACGGTCTTAAAGTTGCACAGAATTGTGGTAGGACCACCGTCTGGTAAGGCCATCGTGCCAGGTACAGACGTTAGTCTAAATCACATATCTGCCTCGGCCTTAAGTCAAAAGCTTTGGCTACTGCATCTTAAGAAACCTTGTGAAAAAATTAAACAATTAAATTTGTTCTGAGAAGTGCCCATTGTGGAATCTGTAAAATACGAGGGCTGCTATTTATATTTCTGGCCTGGCAACACTGAGTGCTGTCAAGTGCAATCTGACATTTCCATTGGAAAGTTTGTCATTTTTAAGCATAATCGTACTCAAAACGTTTTGACGTGACCATTATTTGTGTTGTTTACAGTGACTTGAAAAAATTAATATAGAAAAAAATGGAATTAACTCGTGAACATTTTCGTGCCATCATTTTTCACAATTTTCGACGTGGATTATCACGACAAGAGTGCATTGATGAACTTAAATCTTTGTATGGCGATGAAGCACCATCCTATAGCACTGTGAAAAATTGTTACAATGAATTTAATCGTGGCCGAATGTCGCTCAAAGACGAATTTCGTGAAGGTCGCCCAAAAACGGCTGTTGTGCCAAAGAACATTGATGCCGTGCGTGAACTCATAATGCAAGATCGACATGCGACATACCGAGAGATAGAGACAACCTTGGACATTTCTTTCACCAGCATACATTCGATACTGCATGAACACCTGGCCGTAAAAAAGGTTTGTTCTCGTTGGATCCCGCACAATTTGAAAGTCGCTCAAAAAAAGGCTCGTGTCGATTGGTGCAAAGAAATGTTGTAAAAATACGATTGCGGTGCTTCAAAAGACGTTTGTAAGATCGTCACAGGTGACTAATCATGGATCTATGCGTATGAGCCCGAAACGAAACAACAATCGACCGTGTGGGTCTTCAAAGACGAGCAAAATCCAACGAAACTTGTTCGTGGAAGAAGCACTTCGAAGCAAGTGGTCGCCTATTTTTTCGGCAAAACTGGTCATGTGGCGACTGTTCCGCTTGAGAAACGTAGGACAGTCACTTCTGAGTGGTACACTACAATTTGTTTGCCTGAAGTCATCGGAGAAATTCGAAAAACCAACAAGAGAAGAAGAATCATTGTTCACCATGACAATGCGAGCTCTTACACATCGGCTCAAACCAGAGCGTTTTGGACCGGCCAAAACGTCGTACAGCCTTGACTTGGCACCTAATGACTTCTTCTTGTTTCCGCACATCAAGAAAAAAATGCGTGGTCAACGATTTTCGTCGCCAGAAGAAGCTGTTGAAGTGTTCAAAAACCATGTTTTAGAGGTGTCTCAATCGGAGTGGAATAAGTGCTTCGCCAACTGGTTTGAGCGCATGCAAAAGTGTATAAATCATGCTGGAAAATACTTTGAAAAACAATAAAACCATTTTTGATTATAAATATTCGCATTTTCACTATTAGGCCAGAATTATATAGAGCAGCCCTCGTAGTTATAAAAATTTTTTTGTTTACAACTTCTATTTATTTTAACTATATTTAAGATATTAAGATAAACTGTGTGTACACAAAAACTGAGAAGTGTTGCATAAATGTATTTAAATATTCTAGGTATTTTAATATTCTAGAAAAAAGCGAAAACATCAAATAAGTTAAATTAATTTTTAAAACTGGTGGAATAAAAGGTTCAAAAATTCAACTGAAACAAAAAGAGATTAAGATTTTCCATAGAACACGTTTTCGAAAAACTCTTACTTCTATGGGCTGAGACACACTTATTATTTTCTTTAAATTTACTATTTGAAATCTTTTTTTAATCTACGTCTATTGTGCTCGATTTCTTAATATATCATGATATTATGATACTTGAAGGAATCCACCACAATAAACGTAGATTAGTGTATTTTTTCAATTAAACACTTATGACCTGTCATTAAGCTTTCCCGTAGGGAGTAAACAATTTAATTTATGAAAAATGCACCACAAATTCAGCTCATAATCTTTAGTGCAATTTATCTTTTTTCCGCAAAAAATATATCAAATATCTTTTGTAAGACTTTATGAAAAAATAAATATTTATTTTATTTTATTTAAAACTAAACAACAATTGCCACAGATTTTTAAATATCGTATAATATTTTGATTGCCTTTTTTATTTACATTCTTTTATTTTCATCCAGGCAATATCAATTTACACATTTATCTATTCATGTTATTTTATTTAGAAAAGCTGCTGAAATATTTGGAATTTTTGTGGTTATTACTATTTAGAAATTTTCACTTTTTTTTTTGATTGTAACACCTTTTTCTAAATCAAGTTAAAAATTAAATATAAAAAACATTAAACTATTGAAAGCTATAAATTGAAATTTAATTAAAAATATGTTTTTTTTTTTAAATTTAGGACTTAATAAATAAAAAATAAAATGTGTAGAGGGCATTTAAAAAATGCTATTAAACTGAAATCGAACTAAGGGGAAAAAATGTTTTGAATACAGCATATATTACAGAATAAACAATAAAAAAAATTTACATTAATCTGGATCATGGTGTACTTTTGAAATTGATTTCCAGATTTTTGTATGTCTTCTAACAGACATCTGAACTCGTTGAATTTTCGTTTCAAAAATATAAATAAAGAAGTGATATCCATTTCGTTTCCTAAAAGTTATAATAAGCAAATTAAAGCAAAATTAAATATTACATAAATGGCAGTTGATAAAACTTAAAATCCTCGATAATTATAAATTACCAATGACTGAATATTTTATTTTTTGAGGCGGCCTTTCCTAAATGTTATTCCATAACAAATCTTCAGTACTTTTTATTGAGTAAATAGAAAATCCTTATTAGAGACTTGACAAAATTTTTGTAATCATTTAAGCTTTAACAAGCATATCTTGGTTTTTAGCTTGAGAAAAAACTTAGTCGCGGCCCCAGGAAGTGAACGTGAGGAATTGTCAATATTCACTTAAGAAATCATTATAACAAAATTCAAAGTTAAAAATTTCACACAATATAAATATTTACAAAAAATCGACAAATAGTCAATAGTAAGGAAAGAAACGAAAGTCACAAAAAATCGAAAAAAAATATAATAAAAATATAATATCAGAAAAGCAACGTCAAATTTCATAAAAACTACAAAATATTTACTGCAGATTGGAACATTAATATTAATATGGATTCACCACCCATTAAAAAAAATGGGAAACATTTTAGAACTTAAAAACAAATCTATATTTTACTTAAACCGAAGACTAAAAATAAATTTATTGTTGTCTATAGTGAGGAAGTTTAATAAGATTTATCGAATTATACATAGAAAATAAATTATCTGCTCGTCAATTTTAGTATAAAACTATGGTTAAACTTTTAAATGTAGACAATAACAGAGTTATGTTAATCAACTAACATAACATATGGTAACAGGATAAGTGATTTGATTAACGTCTGTACCTGGCAGTAAGCCCTAATCAGACGGTGGTCAAACCACTATTCTGTGCAATTTTAAGACCATGGTTTGCAGGACCAAGAATCCACCCCTTGCTATAGGGACGGAGCTATCATAAACTCCTCTGTTAAGAGTGCAACAGCACACTTCAGTCTATTCCACGCCAGACCCGCCGAGATAGACAAATAACCCACAATCACCACATGTACGCCGAAGGGACCTCACCAATAACCGGCTACAGAGATTTGTGTCTGTCTGTATGGCCTACCGGCTCCCGTGGTGCAAGTTTTTTTAGGTTTTATTATTATTCACACGTTTTATTATTAAAATAGGAAACTGGTAAAAACCCTCCGACAGTACCCAACTATTTATCCAGCTTCAGTGCCTGCTCACCGGGGGACTGGTTCCCCCTATACCTCCGAGGACCCTCGTCAGCACCGTGGTTAGATCAGCACAGACTCTTGGTGCCCCCGGTGGAACCTATGGTAACACAAATAATCTGGCACAAAAAAAACACCGACTTTAAAACAGATTTCATCTGTCTGTGTATACCAGTTCTAAAGTATGGCCAAATTCATCAAATTACATTAACAAATGGAACACCCTTATATCCCATCTCCAAACTTTACAGCTTCTTGTTAATTTCAGCTATCTGTCTACAATTGTTCAAAAGTTTGACAACACACATCAAATTACTGCAACTATAGGGACACCTTTTAATTTACAAATTCCAATTTTTCACTTGCTGTTGTAGTAGACTTAGCCATTAGGTTCTTTGTAACTTTCAACCGTCTGTCTATAACTGTTCAACAGTTTGGCCATGTTCATCAAATTACATCAACTATTGTAACACCTTTTAAGTTATAATCTAAAATATTTATACTTCTTACTATACTAAACAGTCTTATTTTGAAGTGTTTGTATATGTACATAACGGTTCAAAAGATACTGCCATATAAGTCAATTACATTAATTTTGGGAATACCCTTTAATATCTAAATTCAAATTTTTAACTTGTTGTTGCAGTAGACTTAGCAATACAGATTCTTTATAAATTTTAAGCGTCTTTCTACAACTGTTTCAAAGTATAGCCACATATATCAAACTAAAGGAACTATTGGGGCACCCTCCAATTTATAATTTAAATATTAATACTTGTTACTATAATCGTCACAGCAGTGGACATTCTGTCCAAATTGCACGCATTTGTTTATATTGCTTCAAAAGATAGCTCAATATAGGTAAATTTACATCAATTATGGGAACACCCTTTAATTTCTAAATTAAAATTATAAACCTGTTGATATAGCGGACATAACAATACAGGTCCCTTGTAAGTTTAAGCTGTCTACTAATAATGGATCAAAAGTTTGGCCACAGGCATATAAATGCATTAACTATTAAGACACCCTTTAACTTATAATTTCAAATGTTTGTGCTTGCTATTATAACGTTCATAGTAATCTGCATTTTGTTTTATTTTCAAGCGTTTGTCTATAAGGGTCAATTTCCATCAACTATGGGGACACCCTGTAATTTTTTAATTAATTTTTTTATTAGTTTTTGCTTATTTGTTTATTTTAAATTTTAAAGCAGTGCCCTTTACGGCCCATAATACACTTAAAAACATGTTGTATGGGGACACCCTTTAATTTTCATGAACTGTTTTTAAAACAAAACCAATCTGTAAGCATAATCTATCAAATTACAACAAATTTTTAAAATCAGTTCAGAAAAGACTGAGTTCTGTAGGGACAAATTGAAAAAAAGCGAAATTCAGACGAATTGATAACCTCTTTCGGTTAAAAAAAAAGTAATGTATGGCTAGATTAGCAAAATACCTTTTCGTGCGATGTTTAAATAAAATTACATTGGTTATGCAAAAAAAGAAGAAATATTGAAGTCTTTTTTATACTCTTATTTTCAAATATATTAACAAACACTATAAACGTATCTTTAGTCCTTACTTTCTGTTACTGTTTTAAATTATTGTGATTAATGTTTCTGCAATAACATATCAGCTGTTTATAATAAACAAAGAACACACAATACACAAAACAACTTGTTTAAACAACAAAAAAAAACTACAATTCTATTATCTATTGATTCGAACGGAACAGGGAAACTGATCAGCTGAGTCGTCACGGAACGGAAAGAAAATATTAATTCTGCCTCAATACTAAATATTTAGATTTTTCATATACCCATTTATTATGAAAAAGTGTAATATTGTGAAAGCAAATTTAGTGCAAATTTTTAAATAATACGAAACGAAAATAATTACAGGATCCGCCATCTAACCCTTTTTTTTCAACTAGTGCTTATTTCGTTAATGGTAACACTTAGCTCACGTCTGATTTGACAGATAATTAGTTTTATCTCTCTGCTGAACAAATATGGTTGTGTATACGCTTGAACAACATCACTTTGAAAATCATGGTAATGTTGCAGAATGTGTGCGAAAATTGCGTACGGATTTTGAAAGAAAAGAAGCACCGGCAGCTCCGTATGTTCGTTATCTTGTAAAAAAAAAGTGAAAGAAAATGGCATTCTCATCGATAAAGCAAAGCGTGAAAAGCCAAAAACAGTGCGTAAACCTGAGAATATTGCTGCTGTGGCAGAAAGTGTGCGTGAAGCGCATTCAATAAAAATTCACCGTCGTTCTCAACACTTGAACACTTCATTGAGACGAATTTTGCATAAAGACCTTGGTATGACGCCATACAAAGTCCAATTGATTCAGGAGGTGAAGCCAAGTAATTTTTTTATAGCATTTTCAAAAAAAAAGTTATTTGGCGGAGCCTTTATTAATTTTTCCAAACACTTTGGTTTTAATTTATCCGTATGGTTTTCTTACACACAATTTTCATTTTCCTTGAAGTGTGATAGCGTAGAAACAAAACGCAATGTTACGCTAGATATTTTGACAGACACGACAATCCTCATTTTATTTCATTCTTATCAAAACCAACTAAAATTTAAATAATTCTTGCAAAAAAAAAACCGACTTCAAAAGAGATTTCATCTGTCTGCCTATAACAGCTCAAGTGGATGGCCACATAAATTAGGTTTTATTAACTATTGGGACACACTTTTATCTCCAAACTTTATACTTTTTCAACTGTTCAATAGTTTGGCAATATACATCAAATTGCAGCAACTAAAGGTTCACTCTTTAATTTCCAAATTCAAATTATATACTTGCTGTTGTAGTAAATTTAGCAATCAGATTCTGTGTAAATTTCAACCATCTGTCTGTAACGGTTCAACAGTTTGCCATATACATCAGATTATATCAACTTTTTAATTTATAATATAACATTTTTATACTTCTTATTATACCAAATAAAGTAGTAGACATTCTGTCTAAAATTAAAGTGTTTGTGTACAACGGTTAAAAAAATAACGCCATATAGAACAAATTGCATTAATTTTGGGAACACCCTTTAATTCAAAATTTAAATTATAAGCTTCTTGTTAGAGCGGACTAAGCCAAACATGTGCCTTGTAAATTTCAACTGTCTGTCTATAACGATTTAATAGTCCGGCCACATACACCATATTATATAAACTATTGGGACACCTGCTTATTTCCAAATCCAAATTTTATACTTGTTGTTATAGAGGAGTTAGTAATACAGGTTCAATCGTCTGTCTACAGCTGTTTAACAGTAAGGCCATATACCAAATTACATGAACTATTGGTGCACCCTTTAACTTAAAATTTTAAATATTATCAGCTGTTAATATAACGGCCATAGCAATCGACATTGCGTCAAATTTACAAGCGTTTATCAATAACGGTTCAAAAGATAGGCCTATATAAGTAAATCTGCAGTATTTATGGGACACCCTTTAATTTCTAAATTTAAATTATAAACTCGTTGATATAGCCGACTTAGAAATACAGGTTCGTTTGAAATTTCAAGCGTCTGTCTACAACTGCTCAAAAGTATGGCCATATACATAAAATTTTAATGAACTATTGGCGCACCCTTTAATTTATAATTTGTAATATTAATACTTGTTACTATAATGGCCATAGCAACCGACATTCTGTCCAATTTGCAAGCGTTTGTCTATAACGGTTCAAAAGATAGGCTCATATAAGTAAATCTTCATCAATTATGGAACACCCTTTAATTTCTAAATTCAAAATATAAACTCGTTGCTATAGCGGATTTAACTTTCAGCGTTCTGTCTATAACGGTTCAAAAATTTGGTCACATACATAAAATTACGTTAACTATTGGAACACCTTTTAACTGCCAAATCCAAATTTTATACTTGTTGTTATAGCGGACTTAGCAATAGAGGTTCGTTTGAAATTTCAAGCGTCTGTCTACAACTGCTCAAAAGTATGGCCATATACATAAAATTTTAATGAACTATTGGGGCACCCTTTAATTTATAATTTGTAATATTAATACTTGTTACTATAATGGCCATAGCAACCGACATTCTGTCTAATTTGCAAGCGTTTGTCTATAACGGTTAAAAGGTAGGCCCATATAAGTAAATTTACATCAATTATGAGGCCACCCTTTAATTTTTAGATTTATTGTTGTATAATTTTTTGTTTTTGGAGCCATAATAATTCGCAGTCATTTTAAATTTTACAGAATCGCCCTTTACACTTCAAAATACACGTAAAAAATATGAATGTTGTATGGGACACCCTTTAATTTTTAAGATTATGAACCGTTTTTAAAACGGGACCAATGTGTAAGCATAATCTATCATATTACCAAAAATTTTTAAAATCGGATCAGAAATGACTGAGTACTGGAGGCACAAATATAAAAAAAGCAACATTCAGCCGAATTGTATAACTTCCTTCTTTTTTTGAAGTCGGTTAAAAAAGGGGTGAAAATATCCGATGTAATACAACTAATATATTTTGACTTTAAATTTTGAAACAAATTTTCTTCGCAATAAAAATTACAAAAAATTTCTTTTTATTAATAAAAAAAGCAAAATGGCGATCTTTTTACTTTTTATTTTTTTATATTTTCTTACAAAAGAATAAATTTTTTTTTTACAAAATTTTACAAATAATTTTAATATTCTTTCACAAAGAATTTTTTAAACCTGTCTTTTTAACTGTCTCCTTCAATTGTATGTCTGACTGCTTGCTCTTTTGTGCAAAATTATACGTTTACGTGTTCTTTTAAAGTTTTACGTGATTTTATTTATGATTACTTATTTTCAAGTATTTCCTTTTGTCTATTCCCTTCATTTCCTTTTTCCTTTCTATAACAATTCCAATCAGTGATTTTGCAATTGTGAATATATGTTGGTAAGAATATTTTTATATATTTCGAATTTATTGTCATCATTGCTCATCGTTCATATATTTGTTCCAATCAACAGCAACAATATTTTCAATTTATTTTGTTTTTTCTATTTAAATTTTTTACAAAATAATAATCAAGAGGGAAAAAACGAAATGGAAACCATTTTTGTTCGTATGTATGTATAATTTTATGCAATGTATTAAATTACAATTTATTTGCTCTCATACACACACACACACACTTTCAACATTCTGGGCAACAGCAAAAGCAGTTTTTAATACTCATTCTATTTTTGCTGCATAGCTCTTTCACTTAATGTTTTACAAATTTATAAATATTTTATAAATATAGATTTTTTCGTACAGATGTTGCATATTCATGTAAATGTGTATATAAGTGTGATTCAGATGTGTCACATTCTGCAGATGGATATTTAAATGTCGCATCCAATAGCAGTTTAGTAGTGTGTCATAATGTGTGTCTGTGAGTGTGCGTTTTGCATATTGCAACTGCAGCAAAAACAAACAAACAAACAAACAAAAAAACTTTTAGTTCATTGAAAGTGTTGGTGTTAACACAAGCCATGCATATATAGGAAGTTGAATAATTTTTGTTTGTCTGTTTGTTTGTTATGCATTAATATTTGCATAACCTACATCACGGTGCTGTCAGATTAGGAAAAATTTAATTGCTTTGGAGTTACAAAAGAGAAAAATAAAACTAAAATAAATTTCTAGAAAGTGATTTGTGACGTTAAAACTATTTGTTTCTTGAAATTTTATTTTATAAAACTAAAAAGAGAAACAGAAAAATAAAAGTGGAATATTCTGAAGAACTGAGTGCTCTTAAGCATAGTGGTGAAGCCAGATGTATATAAGGGATATAAATATCGCTCCTTTATTGCAACATAGTCATATCTCAAAAAAACTTGAACTTGGCAAAATGCGATTTAGGTTTTTAAGACATAAGTCCTGT
The DNA here is from genome assembly GCA_916610165.2 of Gymnosoma rotundatum. NCBI lineage: Eukaryota > Metazoa > Arthropoda > Insecta > Diptera > Tachinidae > Gymnosoma > Gymnosoma rotundatum. Next base: position 155,902,041 of record OU744336.1, on the reverse strand, counting down.
GATTTAATTGCCGCAATTGCAATTGCTATAACTTCGGTTCAGCTTGGAATATAAAACTGATTTTCTTTCAACATGTACAGAAGGTCTAAAAGAGCAGCTTTGCTTAAGCAACTACAAATTTTTAATTTTTTGAGATATGACTATGTTGCAATAAAGGCGCGATATCAGATCGAATACTCTTGCACTCAATTTTACATCATAATATGTAACATTTATTAATTGCGAAATTTTTTTTATATGCTTCACCACAAAAAGTGGGAGTGTGTATAACTATGTTTGTCATTCCGTTTTTAATTTCTGCAATATCCATTTTCGATCCCATGAAGTATATATATTCGGACTTCTTATGCATAGCGAAGTAGAAGTCCGTCCATGTTAGTGTTGAAATCAAGTTTTCTTCGGCAAAAATAAATGCATCAAGTGGTCATATATATTTTCGAAAGAGGTGCTATTGGAAATCAACATAGTCGGTGCATGTCCTTCGAGGAAGCAGCCAAAACACCACGCCTACCTCTAAATTTTTATGAATTTTGAAACAATTAAGTAACTCCAATTAAAAAAAAAACCAAAAGTATATTGGCGGTAGACAATTAAAAAATAAGAAAAACGTCAAGTAAAAAGATTGACGCTCGCCCATATTTTCCGAGTTATGGGGCTCTGTAATTTTTAAATTTTTTAAAATATCAATATGGGTATCATTTTGAAGCTTTTGAAGAGATCTTTTGGGAAATACTAAAATTTTTTAAAAATGCTTTGCCGATTATGAGCCGATGACAACTTTATGTAAAAATATTTATAGTACTTGATTTTTTTCTTTCTTAATTTCTCTGCTTTTTTAATTGGAGTTACTTCACTAGCTTCACGTAGATAGTGAAGAGTATATAAGATTCGGCATAGCCGAATATAGAACTCTTACTTGTTTGTATTAATGTCATTTACCGTATATAAAAAAGGCAAGGTTCGAAAAAACAGGTTACTTATGCAGTGTTATTTCGCTGACAATAGGGCGCATTACAAAGCATATTTCTTGACAAATTTACAGCCATCGAGTAACAACAGCGAGCTTGAATGAATTTAAATATTACAGAATATTTTCTACTCTCTCCTTTCTTGCCTTTCTTTTTATTTAATTTCATTTTGATATTCCCTGATTAGTTTTGTAAGGTATGTGATTTCTCAATATCCAAGACAATATATTTTTTGTTTGCTCGCTAACTACGGGGGCTGCTCTATATATTTTTAGCCTAATAGGGAAAATGCGAATATTTATGATCAAAAATGGTTTTATTGTTTTTCAAAGTATTCTCCAGCATGATTTATACACTGTTGCATGCGCTCAAACCAGTTGTCGAAGCACTTTTTCCACTCCGATTGAGACACCTCTAAAACATGGTTTTTGAACACTTCAACAGCTTCTTCTGGCGACGAAAATCGTTGACCACGCATTTTTTTTCTTGATGTGCGGAAACAAGAAGAAGTCATTAGGTGCCAAGTCAGGGCTGTACGGCGAATGGCCCATTAATTCGACGTTTTTGCCGGTCAAAAACGTTCTGGTTTGAGCCGATGTGTGAGAGCTCGTCTTCTCTTGCTGGTTTTTCGAATTTCTCCGATTACTTCAGGCAAACAAATTGTAGTGTACCACTCAGAAGTGACCGTCCTACGTTGCTCAAGTGGAACAGTCGCTACATGACCAGTTTTGCCCAAGAAACAGGCGACCATTTGCTTCGAAGTGCTTTTTCCGCGAACAGCTTTCGTTGGATTTTGATCGTCTTTGAAGACCCACACGGTCGATTGTTGTTTCGTTTCGGGCTCATATGCATAGATCCATGATTCGTCACCTATGACGATCTTAAAAACGTCTTTTAAAGCACCGCAATCGTATTTTTGCAACATTTCTTTGCACCAATCGACACGAGCCTTTTTTTGAGCGACTTTCAAATTTTGCGGGATCCAACAAGAACAAACCTTTTTTACGGCCAGGTGTTAATGCAGTATCGAATGTATGCTGGTGGAAGAAATGACCAAGGATGTCTCTATCTCTTGGTATGTCGCATGTCGATCTTGCATTATGAGTTCACGCACGGCCACTATTAAATTCATTATACCAATTTTTCACAGTGCTATAGGATGGTGCTTCATCGCCATACAAAGATTTAATTTCATCAATGCACTCTTGTCGTGATAATCCCCGTCGAAAGTTGTGAAAAATGATGGCACGAAAATGTTCACGAGTTAATTCCATTTTTTTCTTTATTAATTTTTTCAAGTCACTGTTAACAACACAAGTAATGGTCGTAAAAATAACAAACTTTCCAATGGAAATGTCAGATTGCACGTGGCAGCACTCAGTGTTGCCAGGCCAGAAACATATATAGCAGCCCTCGTATTTAAAAAAAATTCTAAAAAGTTAAAAATTTTAAATGTCTACAAATCGATCATTTTTAAATATAAACATACAGATAAAAGCATCATTTTGTTCGTATTAACTAGGCCTCTAATACCATAAATAATTTTTTAATATCAGACAAAAATTGAAGAAATGCCAAGCATTAGAAAATTTGCAGTTGCTAGTTACCTAACTTTGAGACCACATAGCTCAATCTTTGGCAAGTCATTGGCACCAAGCTTTAAAACTTAACTTCAAATACTTCTCTGATACACTCATAAGATCGGTTTAGCCGCTTACAAAGGGCTGGGTTATTTCAAAAAATTTTGATTCTGCCCCCACCGTGTCCCTTATAAAAAGAGTAAAGTGTTGTTTTTCTCTTAAAAATCCACATCCATCTACCCATGTTAACTTAAAGATATTTTTGATATCCACCATGCAGGAGGATGATGTCTTATGGCCAACCATTACTTAGCGCAGCACACACCACTCCATTGAGAGGCTTTCTGACACCATTTATTTAAAAAAATAACATATTGTTGAAAATGCTTTTTTTCGAGAAGCGTGGATAAGTACATACATCTACCTGTCTAATATGTCGCTTAAAATGCTGTGCACATTATATAGTATAACCTACGCGTCACTTCACTCTAGAAAAAAAAACTTATTAAGTTTTTAAGTTCGTAAATTCTAATATTTTTTCCCTTTTTTTAAATACTACAGGTAACTAGTAATTTATTTAAAAGTAAACAAAAAATTAGATATAGTTCAATAAAATCAATTAAAACTATTATAAAAATTAGATTGAAAGTCGAAAAAATGTTTGTTAAAAAAATTATTGCAAGAAAACTGACTTTAAAACAGCAGACGGGCCGGAATATCATTGGCTATGTTCAATGTGTTTAATTGTGTGTATATGAGGGTTCGAAAGATAAGGCTTATTTTTCCTTTATGTTTATGTCGAAACATGACAATTTATTTTATTAAAATAACTTTATTATGGCAATGCCTTTGAAAGTCACAATACACATAATCACATATTGAACAATGTGTTCAATATTAAGGGAGAGAAGAATTGTTTCAGGACTATAAACAAGTAGCTAAAGGCTTCGTTCCATAGCATAAACTATGAATCGGTCGCTATTTTTTAAAAAATGCTTTACAGCCTAAAGACACGGACGAAACTCGTGGAAGACCCAAAAAACTTCCAAAACAACACTTATCCGTATTGTTACTCTTGCGAAGAAAGAACCATTATTGTCTTCTAGAGCGATGTTAGCAGATATCGGAAATTTAATTTCATCGCGAACGGTTCGTCGTAGACTATAGAAAGCACATGTATCAGGACGGATAGCAAAAATTATCCATTTGCTTACAAAAAAAATTGAAAGGCTTGGTTGGCGTTTGCACGAAGTCATTCCAATTGGTCCGCATTAAACGGTGAAAAAAAGATGGTGAAACGTTTTGTGGAGCGATCAAATAAAAATTAATTTATTCGGAAATGGCTGCACCTAGAATGTTCGACGTCTTAAAGGTTAGGAATTCCATGGTCGCTTTACAAAGAAGACAGCTAAGTATGGGGGCAGGAATATTATTGTCTGGAGTTGTTGCTAGTAGTGTGGGGTCGGCGCGATACATCATATTGCTGACATTATGATCAGATTCCCCTACAAAGATATTGTTACGAATAATAAAATCTGGCAACCCCTGTAGTTGTATCCGTATGAGCGTGGTGAATAAGTTAATTCAACTAATGGTATGTGTATAGAATAAAAACCACAATTAGCTAACAAAAGCTAAGCAACCTCAATGGTTGCGTTGGAAGAAGTGCATCCTGCAAAACAGGGGGTCCTGAGTTCGATCCCGCGTTCAGAAATAAGTACAACAGAAAATAATAATTGTTGTAAAGCAATTTAAAATTAATAAAACAGCAGTACAAACCTCCCGAGAGGCAAGAGATTTTAAGTGGAGACATCAAATTTAATATGAAAACAACAGATAATTGTCAAGAAGCCCTTTATAATAAAAAGTAAGAGCAATAGCGGTTAGCACGGGGAAGTGTAACAGCATAACAACAGTGTATGGCAGACGTGTGTTGTGGCTACTGGATTAAAGGAGATGACTGGCTTGGATAAGAGGAGTAGTGGAGATGTCTGTGCATGGTTGAGGTTACTAAACAAGGCATCGAGTAGTTCATGTCTCGCCGGAGTAACACACTAGTGTAGCGTAGATGGCTGCGTTTGTAGTAATAATGCATGTTTAGTAAATACGATACCAAGGGTTCACAAGATAAGTAGGATAAAGAAGTATAGCCAGAGAATGCCATAAAGTAAGAATACAGAATTTATAATGAGCCACAGTGGTATTTGCAATCAAAAGAATCCGTACGTTTGTCTAAAAAGGCAAAAGCGTACCAATATTGAAAAATATGATGTTGATCTATGCTGCGGAAAGTATGACTCTTAGATGGACATTCCAGCAGGATGATGATCCAAAGGATACTTCTTAGTTGGTAAAAGATTGGTTCCAACACAATCACATGTGCCTTCTATATGTGTCAAGTATATCTCTGGAGTAATAACCCATTAAAAATCTTTGGTGAGAATTTAAACAAAGAATTGAAATACCAGTAGAGACCTAGAGAAAGATTATTGCCAGCATGCCAAAATGAGTCAACATAATAATTAAAAATAATGGTGGATATACCGGCAAAACTCAACTAAAATCATTCAATTTAGCATAAAACACTTGATTTTTTTTTACCCCTTTAGCTTATTTTAAAAAAGTTTACTTATTATTTTGTCTAATGTTTTTTTGATTAATTATATACTTTTTAAATAAGACTGAATTTAATTTTTGATTTTTATTATTGTTTTAGTATTAATTTTATTTTTAATGTTATAGCAAAAAAAATAGTATTTGTTTTTTCTTTGAATAAATTTTCTCCTACGAGCTTTTAAAAAAATATTCCAGCCTGTACTTATTATTTTGACCATATTTGTATATCAAAGAACATCACGTATGGGTATACCTTTTCAGGTCTAATTTTTAATTTTTTACTTGTTGTTATATCGGACATTGAAATATACGTTTTAAGAACTTTGCAAATGTTTGACTATAAAGGCTCATGATAGGGCCACCTAAGTCAAAATACGTCAACTTTGTGGACACCCTTTAGTTTTTGTGCTTATTTTTAAATTCTGTTATTGTGAGCTATAACCCAGCATAAAATTAGACATTACCTTAGAAAGTACTTGCCATATAATATCTTACTTTTGTGATTGCCATATTTTGTTACTCGCTTACAAAACACATTACATTAGTTCCCAAAAAAGGAAGTAGTAATGGAACTAGTTCTTTATGTTAAAAGAGACTACCGTACTAATGGTACTCATTACTTCCTACAATAATTAATGTAATCGTTTCTTAGTAATTGATTATAAAAGTCTCATGCCTTGTAAAAATCATTTAATTGGCAATCTAGTTGGGAAGTACTTCCGCCAAAAATGCTTAATTCCACACTCGATTACCTTTTCAATAATGTTTTGCTGGGAATGACACCAACTTTGTTAAAATTTTATATGGATACTGTTTATGTACTGACATGTAAAAATCATATGGGAACACTCTTTCATTTCTAAAATAATGCACCTTTTTTTAAGTAGGACTAGCTTGTGAGCATAAGTTGTCACTTAAAAAAACAATATCTGTTGAGAAATGACATAAAATGGGAATTGTAAAAAGAATTAACACGAATAAATAAACTTCTCTTTTTTACAGTAGTGCAGTGTAGCGCGATAGCAAAAATGACAACGAGATAACACACCTGTAGTGCGATTCACTACTCTTTTTTAACGATTTTCGGCTTGTTAAATTGACTTAACAACAAAATTGTCGATTTTGCTATTCAGTAACACTTTAAACAATTTTCTATATTGTTAAGAAAACGACCATAATTTTTGCGTTGTTAAATTTGTCTACAAAATAAACAACGTACAACTTGTGTTTATGAACATTCATACATACATATAAGCCTATACACAGAACATATACATTTATTTGAACGAAAAATAAAAACACAGTTTGTTTTCAGTTTAAATAAATTAAACATTATTTTTTAAACTTAGCACATTTACGCATATGTAAAATTTATTTAAAAAATAAATTTCTTATTAAAAAAGATTGCACATAAACATATGTTTCGACCGTATTTATGAAGTGGTAACCGCAACTCTACAACCAAAACTATCATTATGCTTTTGCTATTGTCAAACTCCATACACACATATAATAAAATACGTATTTTTGTGTATAAATTGACATCTAAGAAATAAACACATGCATGTGCCTTGCTTGAATTCACATGTTTTTATTATTCTCTTTTGTGTTTTTCGTTTAGCTGTTGACGGAGATGCCACTCAAATGCAACTTGTGTCTATTATAGTTTAGCTGAAGATAGTGAATCGCTTCATCGTTATTGCAAACAACAATAAATGTTGTCATAAATAACTATTGTCGTGTTGTTTAAAGTTAGTGAATTGCACTACTGATCTGTAGCCCTGGTTTTATTATTTTTCAGCAGCAAGAAATTACGATATTTGTTGGTGTTGCTGAGTTAATCTTTATTCATTAAAATATGGGCCTTACGAAGTACAACTAATTCTTAGAGAGAGTAGAGCAGTATGCTTTTTTTGTAGCAAATTTGGCTATTCACTATTAAATTACAACAACCCTATCAATGTATTTTATAGCTCTAATGAACAATAAAAAAATAAAAAATCAATAAAAAAATTATATAATTAAATTAAACAACGTGAGTTCTTTATTATATTAATTAATTTTCAAAATAAAATCTTTTTTCGTACTATTTTCTATTATCCTGATAAATTATTTAAATTACCGATATTGATTATTGAGAGCCAAAGCACGTCTTGATGGCCATTTCGTTACCGCCTACTTAACTCTTCAGGAAACTTCTGACAAACATTTTAAATAAACTAAAAATTTTTGTCTAAACAATAAAGCAAATACAAAAATCAAAGTTTAAGCAAAAACAACCATAATTAACATACTTCTATTTTTCTTTCTCCACTGTATACGGCTGACTTTTTTTCTGCTCTTTTATACAGTTAAAAGAGCATGAAAAATTAAATATCACAAAATGGCCACCGAGACATTCTTTGACCCTCAATAATCAATATCGGTAATTTAAATAATTAATTGAGATAATAGAAAATAGCACGAAAAACGATTTAATTTAAAAAAATTATTATTTGAAATCTTTTTTATATTAATTTACCTTAATTGTGCTTGATTCCTCTAAATATAAATACTTCACGAATTCTCATCAAATGTAATTTTCGTATTGAATAATATTTTTATATTTTTATTATTCTCATCAAATGTAATTTTCGTATTGAATAATATTTTTATATCATTTACGCCTCGTATATATTTTTTGCTCTAAATTTAAACTGACGAAAGTAAAATCTTAACAAACTAATTGATTTGCTTCTCAAATACATTTTTACATGTTCATTTTCTACGATTTATTTGTTAACCTCATCCTTGTTTTTAATACACTCGTACTTTTTAAAAGTGATGAATCCTGAAAAGCTCCTGTTTCATGTTCTAACTGACTGTAATTTTATTGTGTACCTATTGCGTTGTACTCGTATCAGTATTCATACTTCTAGTTTCTTTTCTCTTTCCAGGCGTAAAAGTTATGTATGAATATATATTTTCCAGTGATTTTTATTTTCTATTCTTTTTCTTCTAATAATTGTAATTTTTTATTTTTTGCAAATCATTCCGAGTTCGTTACTGTTTATTATTTCCCTATTTTCTTCAGGCTGTTGCTTTATAATTTTAACCAATTCATTTCTTCTTTTGACTCTTCAAATATTGAACATAAATTTGTACATATGTATGTGTGTACATATATTTTTTTATTTTCTATTTTATTTTAAAGGAAGAAGAGAAAAAGACATTCTTCATGCTGCTGTTGCTTTTATTTGAATCTATTTATGTCTTGTTTTCTGTTTTTTTTTTCTTTTTGACATTGATAATGATAATGTGCAGGAAATTGCTGCTTTTGTGTACCATAATGACGTTGATGTTTATGTATTCCTTGTTGTTTGGTTGTATTAATTTTAATTTTTTTTTTTACAGAAACACAGATTTGGTTTTGTTTGTTGCTTTTGTTGTGTTAAGTATTACACTTAAGCATGTGATTATTTCTTTTGGCTTTTCTTTTAAGAGGAGATTTTCATCTATCAAAAATGAGATTAATTTTTTGAGTTTCTTCTTGAAAATTTTTGATAACAAATCATGAGTTAAGTTAGGTTTGATGTGTATTAAATTGAAAATGAAAGTAATAAGAGTACTTTGTTCTCGCATTAGCAAGTTTAACGACCACATTCTATCAAACCTATAGCAAACACTATACACGCAGAGAAAAAACATGTTTATGATATGATCCCAATAACCATATTATGTTCTTTGTAATAATGTATAGTTACGAAGAACAAATTATAGTTGTTTTCAACAAAACTTTAGTCACGACCAACTTTTTTTTAACATTTAAGCATTAAGTGGTTACTGCGCACAATAATGCGACATGGTTGGATTTAACATTAAAAATTACAACCACAACTAAAGTTTTTTACTTATTAAAAAAAAGGATTATATGTTTAACCATATTATTATATATATTATTATTACTCAAAGTGTGATCAAAAGCAAACAAAATAATGTTTGCATTTAAAAATATTTTGATGTAGGTTTTGACAGAATACTTTTTTATAAGTTTAGTATTTTTTTTGTTAGCTTAAAGTTGAAAATGTTTTTTACTATTTGAGAAAATAAAAAATTTTAAATTTATATAAAAAATATAAAATAAAAAATAATAATATAATAATATGAAACAAATTAAATGTAAGGAAAACATTTCAAAATAATTAAAATAATTTAATTTTTATTAAATTATTATTTGAACTGTGAATATTATAAATGAGATGAAATTATTTTGGCTTAAGTTCATTTTATTTTTAATTTCTAAAAAAAAAAGAAAAGAAAATTTATTTTACAAATGTATGCGGACGTTTTTCGAAAGAAAACAAGACGGCTGGACGGCTACGTCCTTCATCAGCATTCTTCGCATCTATCTACCTTAGTTCTGTAATTTATATGTAAATATCATCTACATTTCATTTTTATTTTAGTTTAAAATAATAAACAATTCATGAGAATATCATGAAATATTTATATTTGAAGGAATCAAGCACGAATAAGGTAAATTAAATTTCAGTATGATATTATATCGTTTACTCCATAAATGGATGTTCACATAGGAATGTTTGAAAATGAGATGCCTTTAATTAGGCTTATAAACTACTAATTATTCCCGGGCGCTTTGCTACCCCAATGAGAATAATCGTACGACAACCACTCTTCCAAGAAAGTTTTTTATTTGATTAAGATGGAAGCTACAAAAGATTTCCTTCTGCCTATTGGACCTCATGAATCAATGATTATTTATCTTACGAATATTATTGAATTTTTTTTTTTTGTTAAAATCGATTCCACGTATTTCTCCTTTTCTCCATTTACCCGTCCTGTTCCTTTTCTTTAATTAAGCATACCCTCTCGAAGCTCCTTAATAAATATCTATGTCTGTTTATTTTATTTTTTTTAATATTTTTTTTTTTGTTTGCTTTTTTAATCGGTGCAGCCGTTAAATCTCGTAACGCACGAATTTCGTGCAAACTTTAGACAAACCATCTACATACACACACAGAAATTAAATAAGCCAAATGACGCAAGCAAGCAGAGCCTTATACTGACAAAATGTAATTCCTATTAGAAAAAAAAAATTCATTTTATATAGGGAAAACACCCCATCAGAAAAGTGAGCGTATGATGCATAATCCTACAAATTTATCCATGTTTTTTTTTATAAACCATCAGTTAAGGTAGATTTTTCAAACGCATGTATTGGTGTGCCAATACTGACGTGATTTTAAAGTATATGATATTGTTTTAAGTTTACTTATTTTTATTTTGCAAACGAATGAATAACTAAAATATTAAAAAATTAAGGGGTGTTATCGTAACTTAGGTCAACTTATTTTTTGTATATATAGATATTTCTTGTGCAAATTATTTTTATAGATCATGCGTCAAAGACTTTTCATTATTACTCACTAATAGCAAAAAAATTAATGTTTTTTTTTTTTTTGTGAATTTATGTGAATGTTTATAAAACAATAAATAAAGATAAGTCTATTATATTAGTAAATCTTTGCATTCAATTATATAATATAAAATTTTCAAGCATACTATGATATTTTAATTTAACCATTTATGTTTTTATTTAATCCTAATTATGTTTACACTTTACCATGTTTAGTTAAGCGAGACAACAATATGGTTGCAAGATCAGCAATATTATTATTAAATGTAACAATACTATGCTTTGCTAGCAAGTATATAATACAACCATAATGTGTTGCTCTTGCACTATGGTTACCTCAACCATGTTTTTTCTTTGCGTGTACCTCCACTGTCGCTAACAGATGGCAAGTTAAATTTTTTTTAAGCGATAATGAAAAGGTGTAGTGCTTCCAAGTTTATAAGAAATAAGAAATAAAAAAAAGGTTAACATTATTTTATATGTATATCTTTTTTAAAGAATAATCACTAAAATATTAAAATTCAACAAAAGTGTGAGGAATTACTGAGATCTGTGGACACAAACATAGAGGAAAAATACCACAGACGAATTGATAACCTTTTTTTAAGTTGGCTCATAAATTTAAAATACTTTAAATAAATTGACTATTGAAAGATTTTAAAATTAAAAAGAAATCCATTCAATAATTATCTTTCATATTCATATTGAGCATATATGCTACGACATCATACTGGTAGAGAATACATGATCATGAAATATCTCATTCAGGATTTGACGCTTCTTTTTCAATACCAGCTACTTGTGGTGCAAATTTCCTTTTTATCATTTTAAGACATTGCTCGCTAGTCACTGCTTGACCAGCCCCCTTTTGGAAGTAAAATACTTTAGTGATGGTCTCAAATCAAGAAGATAAGTTCTAAATTTTGTTTTCAAATGCATAAAACTTACTCGCTCTAGACGATAAATTCACTATTTGCATGAGGTTTCTAAATACTAGTTAAAAGTTTCTAATCTGGTTGCTAAACGAAACACTCTAATTGGGAACTCATTGTGCCACTCCTTAAATTCACATCAATTAAGGCGGATCACCGACTAAGAAATTGCGAATTAATTTAAAAATAGTTTTGTCATTATCTTAAAATTTTATACTATTTTTTAAGCATTTAATTACAATTTAATGCAAAATATCCTCCATTTTTAATTACTTTAAAGAATTTAATCTATTCTATTAAAAAAATGTTAAGCTGTGTTAAAAATATTTCTTTCTTTCTCTATTTTCGAGTACTTGTATATCAAAAAGACCACAACATAAATGCACAAATGGTCGTTATGGTATTGACAGTTTTTCATATTCATATATCGTGATTAATACACTTTTGCTTTGTACATACTTTCCATCTCCACTTGTTATTCTTTTTTTATGTCTCTCTATTTAATCCAGAGACTTAAAATAAAATTTTACATTAAAGCGCTTTTAATTAAAGCCACGTAGACCGCCGCACCACAAAACAAAATGAAGAATAGCAACCATAACGATTTTAATTAAATTGTAAAGGCTTTATAAATACATTAAAGTTGGCTTGAAAAGAAAAGTGTAAATGAAATTAATAAAACAATACCCGTAAGAGTTAAGGAAATTTATTAATTTAATTTAAAAAAATTTTTAAAGTTGCAGTAGGAAAAATGTTGGAAGAAGCTGCTATTGGTGTCACAAAAATTATCATATTTGAAAACAGTGATATTTTAAAGTTTTTATGTACAACAGAGACGGAATGGTTTTCTGTTTTAAGAACCCTGACACCAGATGGTATTTTAATTTTCGTTAGAAATTAGTCACTGTAGTTGAAAAGGAGTCAAGGGGCTCATGAATAATGAATGTACGAATTTGATAAAACGCAGATGTTGTCTTTATGTTTGTATAACACTTTTTTCATCAAAAATATTGAAAATTTTGTATTGCGTTTTCTTAGATTAATTATCTAGAGAGTGTTGATCACAAAAAATAACAATACTTTTTCTTTCATTTCGGCCATTGACCATATAATGGTATATTTATATTTTTTGATATATACTTTAAATCCAAAGGTGGGTTCCAATAAAAAAAATTAAATTATATTTCAAAGATTTTCAAATTACAAGATTTTTAACGATGGTCGTCATTTCAGGAGCTCAATTTTCGTCAAATATTAAGAAAAATTGAGTTTTAAAATTTTCTTCAAAATTCCATTCTAATAAAAAAATACACCATCAAAATGTAATGAACAAGATAGACAAAAACATACATAAAGTTGTACTTGACGATTAAAAATTGCGTATGGAGAAAAAAAAAAACGGTTGTTAAGCGTATGCACTTAAATAGCGGATATAGTTTAGTTTTAAATTTTAGTTAATTATTGTTACCTCCAACACACATTATTTAATAAAACTGTCTAGTGCAATACTTTTGTCAAGCGGATTAATTTTAAAATATAAACCCACACACAGAAAATTCTGGTCTCTATCTGGAAAAACCTTTTAATAAAAATTTTTAATGCCCTTACTTGATTAGAGTCCATCGCTATACACTCTATAATATCTTGGAGGGTCTGAATTGCTCTTCAAAAAATAACTTTAAATGGAGCTTTTTTGAGCTGATTAATTTATTTTATTAAAAACGCGTAAAAAATAATAGAGTTCTGAAGCAAAAAATATACAAAGCCTAACTCGCAGACAAAAATGTTTGCACTTACTAAAATTTTATATGTTTTCAAATGGAAATTTAACTGCGTCTTTATTTCGTTCAAATATACAATTAATTGAAAAAGAAATACGACATTTTCTAATTACATTCATAATATATTCATTTAAAAAAGAATGATAAAAACAATTAAACATTTATTTTAAATTTCTATATAAAACTTATTGAATTTTTTAATATTGATTTAAATTTTTTTTGCATTACAATTGAAAGCAGGTCAAACGACAAATATCGAAAACTTTTTTTTTTTGTTGAAAGCGCTTTGGAAAGTTTCATGTAACATACGAAGTATTAGATATTGTGGTTTTGTAGCCAAAGGGTATAAATGTGACCCTATTTTTTCAATACATTGTCTATCTGTCAATCACAGCAATCTTTCTCTGAGACCATAATAAGTACATTTTTGAAATTTTTAGCAGAAGGTGAATTACTTTAGCTGCTTAAGCAAAAACTACTAAAAATAAGTCGGTGTTCGTAAACATTAAATTTTAATAGTTTATATAAAACTGTGTCTGCTATAGTACCAATTACAAAATATAGAATTACAGGTTAAAGGGTCTACCAATAGTAGAGTAATTATATACCTGGCTTTTTTTAACCACAATAAGCAAACACTAAGGCTGTTTCCATATAGGCTGTGCTATTGATAAATATGACCTTGTCTTTCGAGCAAGGAAAAAAAAATCTTTGAATTTAATCTAAGGCTTAATGGGTAGAGAGTTCCAAATAATATGTACCCTCTATAACATTAAGTAAAAAAAAAATTAAATAAAATAATATACAAAAAATTCTACAAATTCTAAAAAGGAAATTGTTATAGTCTTGAATTTTCCCGTTATGGGTACGTATCAAAAAAATCTGAATTTTAAAAAAATTACTCAAAAATATTATGTAGAAAATATGCAAAAATGTCTATATTTATATTTAAGTTTTATTTAAAATTAATAATTATCACCAATTATTTTTTAACACTTCATTAATTTAAATCCAATATAAACTTTGCTAAATATTTTTAATATTTTTTTAAAATATAAAATTTATATCGAAAAGCTGTTTATAAGCAAAAGCAAAACTTTCCCTAAATAGCACACACAAAGTTTTAAGAATATACTCGTATGTACGTATACAAATATATATTCAATTGAGTACAATGGTATGATTTATTTAAACCTAACACTTAAAATACTTAACATGTTTTAAACATAAAATAAACACATATAGAAAAATCTATAACAATAATAATAATAATAATAATGAAGAAAAGGTGTATACTCAACTACAAGGCAAAATAAAATAAAAGAAAATATAAAGTTTGGGTATAAACAATATTATGGTTAATAAATCTATTTAACAGACATGAAAATATACTTGAATTCATACATAGACAGGTCTATAGAATATACATACTTACACATATTTTTTTAAAGGAAATAAATACTTTCTATAATAACCTACACATGTGTGCTGTCCTTGTGTCTTGTATATAATTTATACAAACAAATTTCTATTCATAAAAAAATAAAAACTTTTTTATCTGTATGTATGAGTACTATAAACATAAACAAAATTTTGTTAAGTACCAGCAAGAAAAAACGAAAGTATACATACTCATACAGAAGTCATTAAAACTGTCCTTGCCAGCTACATTTGCATAAACAATCATACAAATTTTTATTAATGTGAATGTCTAAACCTGCATGCAGACTCATTTAAACATTTTCCTTTCAAATAACACAACAATATACAATCACAATCACTATCACTCCCACTTGCTTGTGGAAAAATACGAAAGAAGAAAAGTAAACGAGAAAAACTTAAAATGTTTGCATGTTTAATAGACACTTTAGCTCACACACACACATACACATATATATTCATAAAAAATATGAAAATAGTTTTATACTACACAAAAAAAGATTTGAGATAAATTCTTAAAGTATTTTTAATTTAATAATTTAAAAAATTATAAATAAATATTTGTTGTGAGTCGGGAACGGAATTATGTCTTTGGGGAAACATTTTTTTGCAAAAATATTGTCATGTTTTTCTCTTTTTAGACAAACGCACGGATTCTTTTGATTACAAATACCACAATGGCTCATTACAAATTCTGTATTCTTGCTTAATGGCTTTCTCTGGCTATTTTTCTTGATCCTACCGGTCTTGTGAATCCCATGGTTTCGTATTTACTAAACATACATTATTATTACAAACGCAGCCATCCACGCTACACTAATGTGTTACTCCGGCGAGACATGAACTACTCGATGCCTTGTTTAGTAACCTTAACCATCCACAGACACCTTCCACTACTCCTTTCTATCCAAGCCAGTCATCCCCTTTAATCCAATATCAACAACACACCGGTACCATACACTGTTGTTATGCAGTTACACTTCCCTGCTACCGTTCTTAATTTTTTATTATAAAGGGCGTCTTGACAATTATTTGTTACTCTTATATTAAATTAGACGTCTCAGCTAAATTATCTGCCATGACTTCACACAATAATTGCCTTTTGCCTGTCGGGAGGTTTGTGCTGCCGCTTCATAATTTTTAATTACATTGTAACAATTATTTCTTTTTTCGTATGCATATCCGAAGATGGGCTCGAACTCGCGGTCTTCTGTTTTACAGTATGCACCTCTACCAACGCAACCATTGAGGTTGCTCATCTTTTGTTAGCTAATTGTGGTATAATTCTATACACACGCTAATAGTGGAAGTAACTTTATTCACCACGCTTATACTCAAGCAACTACAGGGGTTGCCAGATTTTATTTTCGTAACAATATGTACACATTGCTCATAACTCAAGATTTCAAATTTTGTAGTTGATCGCACAGAATTGTTCGGCATTTCATGCTTGTGTATATGTTTGATCGTTCCCAAGTTTTAAGAGAAGAAGTCGTTATTTCATTTCATGTTTGGAAACTTTGTTTGTCAATAAGAAGAACGACACATTTGAGTTGTGAAATAAACTTTATAACTACACGTTATCATTTCGTTTTCTAACACAGCGTCACATATCATTTTGTGACTGTATATATAAAAAGGTCACCTTTTTTAAAAGTAGGTAATACAAAAATAAATAAAAAAACAAAGGGTGTCCCCATAGGTGTACGTCATTGACCTTTATGAGTCTATCTTTTAAGCCATTGCTAACAATTGCAAAGAATATCAATTACTATGACCCCAATAGTTCATTCAATTTTATGTATTTGGCCATACTTTTAAACAGAAGCAGACAGACGCTTCAAACTTAAGACGAGCCTACATTTTTAGTTCCACAATAACAACAAATATAAAATATGGATTTGGAAATTAAAGGGTATCCCAATAGTTTAATGTATATGGCCAAACTTGATGTATGAGGTCAAACTTCTGAACCGTTATAGAAAGACAGCTGAATGAAGCTTGCATGAGCTATGTACTGCCGGCTTAGCAGTATATACGAGGGCTGCTATATATATTCCTGGCCTGGCAACACTGAGTGCTGCCAAGTGCAATCTGACATTTACATTGGAAAGTTTGTCATTTTTAAGCATAATCGTACTCAAAACGTTTTGACGTACGACCATTATTTGTGTTGTTAACAGTGACTTTTTTCACAACTTTCGACGTGGATTATCACGACAAAAGTGCATTGATGAACTTAAATCTTTGTATGGCGATGAAGCACCATTCTATAGCATGTGAAAAATTGGTATAACGAATTCAATGAAGGTCGTCCAAAAACGGCTGTTTTGCCAGAGAACATTGATGACGTGCGTGAACTCATAATGCAAGATCGACATGCGACATACCGAGCGATAGAGACATCCTTGGACATTTCTTCCACCAGCATACATTCGATACTGCATAAACACCTGGCCGTAAAAAAGGTTTGTTCTCGTTGGATCCCGCACAATTTGAAAGTCGCTCAAAAAAAGGCTCGTGTCGATTGGTGCAAAGAAATGTTGCAAAAATACGATTGCGGTGCTTAAAAAGACGTTTATAAAACCGTCACAGGTGGCGAATCATAGATCTATGCGTATTAGCCCGAAACGAAACAACAATCGACCGTGTGGGTCTTCAAAGACGAGCAAAATCCAACGAAAGTTGTTCGTGGAAGAAGCACTTCGAAGCAAATGGTCGCCTGTTTCTTCGGCAAAACTGGTCATGTAGCGACTGTACTTCTGAGTGGTACACTACAATTTGTTTGCCTGAAGTCATCGGAGAAATACGAAAAACCAACAAGAGAAGACGAATCATTGTTCACCATGACAATGCGAGCTCTCACACATCGGCTCAAACCAGAGCGTTTTTGACCGGCCAAAACGTCGGATTAATGGGTCATCCGCCGTACAGCCCTGACTTGGCACCTAATGACTTCTTCTTGTTTCCGCACATCAAGAAAAAATGCGTGGTCAACGATTTTCGTCGCCAGAAGAAGCTGTTGATATGTTCAAAAACCATGTTTTATAGGTGTCTCAATCGGAGTGGAAAAAGTGCTTTGACAACTGGTTTGAGCGCATGCAAAAGTGTATAAATCATGCTGGAGAATACTTTGAAAAACAATAAAACCATTTTTGATTATAAATATTCGCATTTTCACTATTAGGCCAGAAATATATAGAGCAGCCCTCGTAATACAAAAATAAATAAAAAAAAAACAAGGGCGTCCCCATAGGTGTACGTCATTGACCTTTATGAGTCTATCTTTTGAACCATTGCTAACAATTGCAAAGAATATAAATTACTGTGACAGTTATAGTAACAAGTGTTAATATTCAAAATTATAAATTAAAGGGATTCCCAATAGTTCATTCAATTTTATGTATTTGGCCATACTTTTAAACAGAAGCAGACAGACGCTTCAAACTTAAGACCAGCCTGTATTTTTAATTCCACAATAACAACAAATATAAAATATGGATTTGGAAATTAATGGGTATCCCAATAGTTTGATGTATATGGCCAAACTTGATGTATGAGGTCAAACTTCTGAACCGTTATAGAAAGACAGCTGAATGAAGCCTGCATGAGCTATGTACTGCCGGCTTAGCAGTATATACGAGGGCTGCTATATATATTCCTGGCCTGGCAACACTGAGTGCTGCCAAGCGCAATCTGACATTTACATTGGAAAGTTTGTCATTTTTAAGCATAATCGTACTCAAAACGTTTTGACGTACGACCATTATTTGTGTTGTTAACAGTGACTTTAAAAAATGAATATAGAAAAAAATGGAATTAACTCCTGAACATTTTCGTGCCATCATTTTTCACAACTTTCGACGTGGATTATCACGACAAAAGTGCATTGATGAACTTAAGTCTGTGTATGGCGATGAAGCACCATCCTATAGCACTGTGAAGAATTGGTATAATGAATTTAATCGTGGCCGAAGCTCGCGCAAAGACGAATACCGTGAAGGTCGTCCAAAAACGGCTGTTGTGCCAGAGAACATGCGACATGCGACATACCGAGAGATAGAGACATCCTTGGACATTTCTTCCACCAGCATACATTCGATACTGCATGAACACCTGGCCGTAAAAAAGGTTTGTTCTCGTTGGATCCTGCACAATTTGAAAGTCGCTCAAAAAAAAGGCTCGTGTCGATTGGAGCAATGAAATGTTGCAAAAATACGTTTGCGGTGCTTCAAAAGACGTTTATAAGATGGTTACAGGTGACGAATCATAGATCTATGCGTATGAGCCCGAAACGAAACAACAATCGACCGTGTGGGTCTTCAAAGACGAGCAAAACCCAACCAAA